>CAJVPY010000568.1:0-25637 GCA_910591965.1 Dentiscutata erythropus | reverse complement strand
CAAATAAAAAAGTTTCATCCAAATTGGATCAATAGTTTTAGAAAAAATTAATAAAAAAGATTAAACTTAAAATTTTTATTTTTGTTAATTTTTTAATCAACAATTAATCAAAACTGTTTCAAATTTATAGATTATATAAAAAATATCTTCTGCTATAATATGTTAAAATTTTATCAAATTTGAATTAATAGATATTAAAATATTAAAAAAAAAATACAGACACTTACCAAATTTTTCAAACCTCTAAAAATAAAATTAAATAACTTGTTAATTATACAAGTATATGATTTAAATAAGTTTTTGAGTTATAAGCCAAGTTCTTAAGTGGGAAATTATTTTTGTTACCCACCCTATATGTTCTAAGTTTAATAATTAATAAAGTAATTTAAAAAAATACAGTATATAATTATATATTTTTTTAGGTGCTAGATTTATTTATAAAAAAATTAAAATAGATTATTTAATAAAATTTTGAGTAATTTTAATTTAAAAAATGTCTAAATTGTTTAAAATTGTCTTATATTAAGCAAGGCAATCTGCTAGGCCAACTGAATTGGTAGTTTGAAAATATCGAGAAATTAGTTCAAGAAAAGTAAATATGAAATGGATACTTGGGTTTGTATAATTTCAAACTAATAAAGATAAAAGTATGTAATAAGTGCCTAATTAGGAAAGTTGATACTTGAGAAATGATAGTAATATAGCAGCATTCCAAAAAATAGTATGAGATACAATTATAATATAGCAAATTAATATATACCAATTAAAAAGAAGTTATAGAAACATGCAGATGAATATATGTGTAAAACATGTACTGCTTTTTTAGATTTACTTCAAAGATAGTTAATAGATAATTTACTAGTTATCTGGACAAAAAATTTTTTTTTATATAAATTTTACTATAAGTGCAAATGCATAGTGTTTCTATCTAAAACTTTTTTTTATTCTAAGTAAATCACTTTTGGCTTTTAACAAAAGTTGTAGAGTTTATCAAAATGTATTTAATATCAGAAGAATATTAAAATTGGTCTAATAGTTTTTAAGAAATCTTTGAAAAACTTCTTTTTCACATATAAAATTTCTTTAAAAAAAAATTGATTTTTTTTAAAGAAATTTTATATGTGAAAAGGAAGTTTTTTAAAGATTTCTCAAGAACTACTAGGCCAATTTTAATATCCTTTCAGTATTAAATATATTATAATAAGCTCTACAACTTTTGTTAGAAGCCAAAGAGTAATTTACTTAGTATAAAAAAAAGTTTTAGATAAAGACACTGTGTATTCATATTTATAGTAAAATTTATATATAAAAAAAAGATTTTTTGTTCAGGTAACTGGTGAATCACCTATTAAGTGTTTTAAGATAGAGTGCTAAATCCAAATTGAGTAGATGCAATAACTAGCAAATAGTTAGATAGCAGTAGTTAGAACTCAATAGTTTAAATAGACAACTCTATAGTTAGTTACCAGTATAGCAGATAGTATGAAACCTTTAGTATGGTACTAATGTTTTGAGTAGATAAATTAGATACCAAAAGTGCACATATGGCTTAATATACTATTATTGTAATTTATACTATAAAATATTATTTATACTCTAATAAAATATTTCCCAGGCCAATAAGGTTATCTTAATACTAAAAAAAAAAAAAAACTAAAAATTTAATTATGCAAAAATATTAAAAACTTATATAATAAAAAAGAATTATTATAAAATGCACATATGGTGTTTTAGCATTTATATATAATTGCTTCTAGTAAAATTTAGGATTAAGATTAAAAAATTAAGAATTATTATTTTTTTATATAATATAATATAGAGCTAATATAATACACTCTTTCTGATGATTATTTATACCAAATTTTCTTACTGAACAAAAACAAAAATTTTGTTAGAGAAGGTGAAGGCACTATGCGGCAGTTCTTGTAAAGATCAACCTTCTGTAAGAGGACTTCTTTACATATTCGGCATGCAAACCAAAAGCGTTGGTATACAAGATAACTAGCAGAGGTGGTGCCCTTGTATACAAAATTTTGAGGATATTAGTGTTCTAATAGAAGTGAGGCTATATCGTCAATGAAATCAAGCATAGGCAATATAATAGAAGAAGAACAATGAATAAGTTTTTTTACACACTCTCTTGAAAATTTGAAGCCAAGTGATTTCTATTATACCTGTCTCTGCTTTCATGCCTTTCTTTCAATAAAAAGTGGAGATTTGGCTTATCCCCTCCAAAAGATCAGCATTGTTTACATCTACCTAATTCGGACAACTCAGTAGAATGCAACTATGTGTTTGTTTTGTTTATCAATACAGTGCTATGATACGAGAAAGAGATCACCACCCCTGTTTAGGAGATACCCAAGTCCCAAAGCTAAACCGAAGGTTTATAATCAAGATATAGTAATTAGTTGCAATTATTATATAATTTTTATCTTTATGCCTGGCACAGGCTATAATAGTGTGTCATGACTACTTTTCTTTTTTTTTCGCTTTTTTCATCTTTGTTCATTTATATTAGACTTTTTTAGAATAGTTTTTTTTCCCACCATAAGATGTTTTTTTTTTCTAAAATGTTTATGTTTTTCATAAACATGGCTTTATTTTTTTTACTTTTATGTATGAATAAAGGTTTAATTATGTTGTCAGGCTTAGGTGGAAGAGGTTTAAAAGAAGAGAGAGGTGGTTATGATGGGCGGCAAGGTCCACTATTGAGAGCTGGGTCAATCCAATTGCAGGAGGGTCCAGAAGGAGGGAAATCTTGCTATAGCAGGTCGAACATAGGTACCAAGTTGGTAACCAGATTAGTTATAACTTGTAATTTAGATAGTGCTAGGTGGAATATTAGGTAAAGTACTTGTCATTTAGAGATAGTTTTTATATGCTATCTGCTAACTCGTTTAGAGTTTATCACTCACCTGTTACCTATCCGTAAGTTCTAGTTGCAAAATTTTATATATTCTAGATGAGTTGTACAAAGCTTAATAAAGTTATAGCATGACTGCCAAATCTTTATATATAGAGCTAATATAAGGGCCCAATAGGGCTTGATTTTAGTTTTTATAAAGTTTTTAAAAGTTCTGAATATTTTTACTTAGAGAAACTGATTTTGTTTACATTTTTGAAAAATAAGATCTATAGTGTAAAACACCATAGGTGCATTTTAGTAAAAGTCATAAAAAAAATTATTTTAAACAATACTAGAGTATAATTATCAAATTTTTGTAAATAAAAATTTTTTTGAAAAATAATTTTTTAGATTTTATACAAGCTTTTAACAAATGTACAATACTACCAGTAGTACAAAGCCTATTAATAATAATATTTATAAATAATTTACTTTTTAACAAATTAATTTGTTTTTTGCCAAATTTTTTATTAAAATATTAAATAATTTTATAATATAATTAATCTTATAGAGGTGTGGCGACTTAGTGTAGTAGTTTAGTCGTCACCCTCTCCAAGTGGCAGGTTTAGAGTTCAAATCCCACAGATGACGATATTTGAAAAATAGGCTTGTGTTTTGGTTAACGGCTATGCTTATTGGTTGGATCTAGAACTAATCTGTAACTTTGATTATACCATCTTGTAATGGAAGCTTTGGCACAATAAATCTGAGGAATCGGCATAACTGAAAACCCATTTGGCAAGTCCCAAATTGGGAGTAGCAATGATCTTTGATGATATCACAGGAAGGTTGAATTCGAACTAGGGCCCGAGATCGGAGAACCAAGCAACCAGGTCCACTGGCAGAGGACATACCAGCTGAACTGCCAGGTTATCACATCGGAGAAAAAGGACATATGTTCTGAAAGTATGGACCAAGAGGAGGGCGTCTATTAGGTATCTAAAGCCTGGGCAGACCAACCTATCTGAGTTGCCAGCTGGAAGTAAGGGAGAGACCAGTAAAAAATCCGGGTAAAAAGATGGCTAAAATGCGGATACTGGGGTTGTTGTGAACTTTATAAGGGCAGGAGTATGTAATAGAAGACTAATTAGAAAGATTGTGCTTAAGATACGGATCGGGTTACGGCAGCACCCCAAAAGTTGGCTTGAGATACGAACCCGGTGGTGGCAGTACAACAGGTACTAGTTAGAAAGAAATTACTGAACATGTAGGTAAAAACATGTGTGGGACATGAACTACTCTGTTAGGTTTATCTTGTGGATAGACTAGACTCAATATGGGGTTTAGTAAGTTCTAAGGTAGGTGTGAAATCTATAGATGTCACAAAATCTACTTCTGAATAGTGAGTTATGCCTTGGTTAGGTAGAAGCCACTGGCAGTTGTAACCAGAGGGTTTAAATGGGTACTCCCCTAGTTGGGGTACAGGTACGGCAGATAGTGTAGAACCTTCGGGCGAACTACTTAAATAGGCACTCAAAAGGTGCACGTGTGACTTGATGTATCTTTGTTATAATTGTATAATGTCGTTTCTACTTAATAAAAAGTCCCTGGCCAAAGAGGTCACCTTAATACTGAAAATAATAATAATAATAATAATTAATCTTATATAAATTATATTTTTTTTATTTATAAATTTTTTAAAAAATATGCTTATAAAAAGATTGTACTTATATAAAGATAATTTTTTATAAATTTAGTAGTAATTTCTTTTTAAGTATAGAATATAATAAAAAGAGGTTTTTATATGATGTGATTATGAAGGTATGACTATATTTTTCGCAGCAACAACATATAACAGAACTTTTTCTAACAAAAAAAATTTGAATCCAATATTTAAACTAAGTTACATATAAATATTTATATTCGTCAAATTTCACATGGATATTCACGCAATATTTGTCGAATATTCGCACAAAATATTCACACAGATATTCATATTTATTAAATATTCATGATCTAATTCATGATTATTCGCGGATTTCTTATAACTGAGGTATCATTCTATCCATAAATATTCACGGATCCAACCTTTAGTTTTAATGTAATTTTTTGAAAAAAATCAAGAATGTTAGATAAATATATATATACTGTATAGTATAATGTATACTATAAGCTTATTAGAAGGATTTATAATAAATCTAATATATATAATAGATAGCAGTTCTTTATTTAGCCACTTTTACCGGTCCGAACTGGTCTCAGGACCGGAATCCGAATAACCGTGGGACTGGTCTCTAGAAATGAGCAATGCAATAATTGGTTATCCAAGTTTTAATCCTTACCTATTCTGAATATTGTTACGATTCACAAATGTAACTTGAAAGGCATAATTCTGATGTTTGAGATCTGCCGATCGATGATGCATTTACCGCTACTTTTTTTATTTACTTAATACGTAAAAAATTGGTAATTATAAGTATATAATATACCCATTTGTCTCAGGACGGATCCCGAATAACCATGGGACTGGGTTAAACTATCCCTAAAAAAAGTAAATTGCATAATTGCTAATCTAACGCTAATCTAATTAGGACGGATTAGATTGATCCCAGTATAAATTCAAAAAATACTTCAGTATTTCTTTTAATAAAATATATTTAACTTTCATAATACTACAACAAAATCGCCATTGTTATTTAATTTGTTTTTCTTTCTCGATCTAGATAAAAAAAAGTTTGTAACGATCATAGAACCATACGTGTAGGTTGATACGTCAGAATAATGAGATCGAATGATCATCGGTTGAGTTTCAGTTGTAATTCCCCCGACTAATTAATTTTCCGATATGATTAATTTCCCGATGCATTACACTTGTTCTCAAAATTTTGGACAAACTAAACTTACTATTTCACAAAACTCTTTGGGAATTACGTTACCTTTAGAATTTCGGTCTAGGGACAGCACTGCAATTTCCGAAAGTTGATGATTTCTTGTCGAAGAGGTTTCGGGGAACGGGCAAATTTTAGCTTGCCCAGAATTTATGAGAACACAGTAATTAGGGTCTGTACCAGACCCATATCCTATGTTTTAATAGTATCGTGCCTGGTAGTCTAATCGTAACTATTAAAAATCATTGCTGTGCTGATAAGGTAAATCAATCACTTTGATGCTGTATTGATGACGCGTAACATTCTTGCGTCGAGATTGATAAACAGTTATACCGAATCAAAATGCGATATCACAAATGTGAATGATATAAAAACCAGGCTTCAAGAGTGGAAGGCGCTGTAAATGATGTGGTTATTCGTTAGCAAGACTAATAGGTTCGCTCGGTTCGTTATTTTTTTCTATTTTTATTTTTTTTTATTTGTTTGTTTGATGAATACAAAGGACAAAAAGAAAAAATTACCAAAATATATATATATATAATTTCTTAATACCATTTTATAAAGCAGCGTATTCGTTAACTATAGAAACGAATTATTTTGATAATATAATTCTTCGATTAATAACGTGTTTAATTTAAAGGATTGATTAAAGTCACTGATCTTAACCCTACCGAAACCATTTAAATAATAATGAAAGTTAATATGCAAACCAAAGATTTTCCGAAATCGAATGACTTTAAAGCCACCCTAAAAGAATGGTTAAAATTGATGAGTCGATTTTTCGAAGAGTTGCCGCAAAGAATAGAACATTCGAAGAGCTGCCGCAAAGATAGAATATTCAAAGAGTTGCTGCAAAGAATAGGATAGAATACAAAGGGAAGACCAACAAAATATTCCAATAAAATAAAGTAAAAAATTTCATGTAAGTAATGTGAAATAAATAAATAAATAATGTAAATGCATGTGATTTTATTTAATAATAATAAAAAAAAAAAAAGGCGTTACTTTTGCCGATGACCGTATTTTAAGTTAACTGTTAAGAGTTGAATCATAAACTTGTTTCATTATACGATGAAATAAGATTACATCGGAACTTGAAAATAGTCTTACTATTGAAACGAAGTCTGTTAAATAGTTGTTGAATCGAAACGTATAAATATACATTCTTTTGACACCTATCCAAAAATCCGAAAAAAAAAAAAGGGAAACTCTCCCTTGAAGAATTTATAACACATTTTTTGATTATTTATACCACATTTTTCTATTTTTCATCACTCCTATTACTTTATATTTCAAATATGTTTCAAGTGTTTAAACGCTTTGAACATTTGCTGCCTCAAAGAGAGTTTGATACACAGTTATCCGCGAGGGATGACCCCCAAAATATCAGTGAAAGAATTCGATCACGTGTTGTGATCGTTACTATGCTACCACATATTTTATTAACGAAATTTCTTTTGCTGTGGCGCTCTTCTGACATAGTATCCGATAGGTATATGATTTATTCTACCACGGTATCCGCTATCTTCATGGGTAAAAATAAATGCATTAACATGTGATCATTAAGCAGCAATTGAATAATTTACTTATTTTATATTCGATTTTTTAGTTCAAATATACAATTTGTGCACTTCTCGTGTTTCTTCACAATTTTGCGCGAAATTGCTGAGTATCAACTTTTTAATATCGCATATATTGTCATTAGTCGATTCACAAGAAAAAGGTTGATAAAAAAATAAATAAAATAAAAAAAAATATGAAAAAAAACTTTAAATATATTTGGTCAAACTTTGTTACACCAAATACATTTGACTTACCATTAATAGATTTTTAAAATTTTATTATGAAAAGCTTATGTGACAAGGTTTGACTATAATATTTAGAACTTGTTTAATTTACTGATGGTCTTTTTTATAGAAACATTATCATATACTATTTCAAACAGTAGATTTTCTTTTCTATTTTGGGTTCCACCTTTCAGGTACTTAGGATCTACAATTTTTTTTTTTTATAAATGACGTATACAACAATATGAAGAATCTATGTTTTGCCGCAGTTATGTCTTTGCTAATAAGAAGTTTGGGATCACGACCGCTATAATCACGTGCGCTATTTATCTTTATGAAATTTTTTGGTATCGTTCTTATTCATTTTTGATGCTGTCAAAAGACTATATGACATAATTCAATATAATAAATATTTTTATTGATTTAACAGGCCAGCAGCCGGAGTTTCCCTGATCCGAGGAGCTTTTTACCTTGTGCTTGACCTTATCATACCCACTTTGATGTTTACACTTTTATCTACTTTTGGCGTTGAAAAAATATTTACCGATAAACAAACCGAACAAGTATTCTTAAATTCTTATCAAAAATTTTTTAATTAATTCATTTTCTTTTAACTAATTCATTTATATTTAGGCCATGGAAGCGAATCGATCAAGATCCGTGTTCCTACAAACCATCAGTCATGGTACATATGAAATCGGTTTTTATTTTCCTTACATTATTATTCATTCATCTTTTATCCATACCTTTTTATCCTAAATAGAATTGAGAACCCCAATTCACGGAATTTTAGCTAGCACTGAAATTCTTTGTTCTTCTAATCTAAGTTCCGCTCAACGAGCTTTAATATCTGCTATTCAAAATTCTGGCATCAATGTTATTCATATGGCAGATCACATTTTACGTGTTGCTAAAACTGTTAGTTTAAATATTATTTGAATATATTATTAGTTCTATATATATATATTTATATAAAACTTATATATATATATATATTTATATAATTCACTTTTTTTTTTTGTTCTCTTTTCAGGAGGAATTAAGTAAGCAATTTTTTGCAATTTAAAAATATTTTATTTTATTCTCTAAAATAATTAGTATTCTATTAATGAAAACAGATGTCTTGAAGGGAGTTACCCATGAATGTATACCTTTTGATTTGTATAAAGCGACTGAACAAATTGCCGATGGTATAAACTGTAATTAATTTTCTTTTTCTGTTAAATTTTCTCGAGGAATTCAATCTTTTTTTTTTTGATATGACGCATTAGGGATGGAACTCTTGTTTGAAAATGAAAATATAATTTTTGATTTCGATTATAAAATACCATTAAATCAATCCATGTATTTAGGTGATATTGGTGTAATTAAGCAAATAATTATTAACGTAAATAATTTAACGACTATCTTGTTAGTCTTTGATTTTCTTGCTTAATAATTTTTAATCCTTTCATATATATTATTTGGCATCTTGATATAGTTACTGGGAACTGTGGTATGTAAAATTATAATTATTATTTTACATGTTGCTAGGACTTGATTAAGCTTCTTTTTTTTTTTTTTTATAGTTGAGTTTTGATCGCCTCGAAAAAGTTACTTTCAGTGTCAATAATCATTTTAAAGAAGAGACAAACACTGAGAGAACTTTTACTATAGAACTTGTTATAATTACAACACAAAAACCTCAGGATTTAAGTGAATTATATGATGAGGTAAACTTTTAAAGTTTATCTATTATCGATGTTTTTTTTTTTTTTTATTATTAATACTTTCTCAGGATATTGGTGAATCATCTGACAAGGTAAAATTTTGAAGTTCATCTATTATCGATGTTTTTTTTTTTATTAACACTTTCTGAATGTTCAGAAAAAACATTTACCGCCCATGGATAGAATAAGCGAGTTGGATATGGAGTTTCGGTAAAACTTAATTTACATATGACATTACTAATATTCTGTTGTAGACTATTTTTTGTTACGGGCTAAAATCAGAATACACCGAAATATTTCGCACTCTGGTGAAATATTCCGAATTCAAAAAAAATTCTGCCCGTAACATTAAGCGGTACTTTTTTAATTATTATTATTTTCATTATTTTACAATATATTAATATCCAGCTTCATCCAAACACTCGTTGACACGTTTGGTGGAACTTTCGATTTTGATTCGTTTGATTTTAAAACTCCCTTCGTGATTAAAATTGATTTACTGTTAGCGGATGAGGATTCCAATCCTACTGTTAAAATGAAACCAATTCCTCTTCGTTATATCTCAGGGAAAATTGAAGATGCCGATCCAAGAGAGTTGCTTAAAATCGGCGTTATTCGAACAAATGACAGTATTGCCACACAAAAGATTCTAAATTTTCTCCAAGGATTTGAAATGCAATATGATATCATTAATCCTGATGATATTTCTTTGTGTGATATTAACGTTCTTATTTTTGATTCATCCGAAGCTGACAATGAATTAATTGAGACTATATGTAGAAATATTCGTAATACTAAAATCCTCATTATTAGTATTACGTATCTCTTAAAGCATTTAATTATCTGTGAAACTGCACAAAAAGTGGGGTTAGATGATTTGGATATTTACTTTGTTGACAAGGTACTCAATGTTTTTTTTTTGTTTCAGAATTTTGAAAGGACAGGATCGATTTTCCGTTTACATGATTAATCATACAATATCGCTGAAACATAATTTATGTATGTCAGATTTTTTACGCTTGATTTTTTTGGGCTTAAAAAAAACACGCAACAAATTTTACCTCTTGATGTGAAACGTCATGTAAACGGGCAATCTATCCTACTCCTTGATTTTTTTTTAAAAAAAAATATTCTAATTTTTATTTATAGCCCTTTACCATTGTGAAATTTTGGAACTCGCTAATGACTGCAGCTGATACTGTAAATAAAAGAAATAATAATATTGAAGATACAACAAGATCTGCTCAAGGTCATCAAGATTGGTGGACATTAGTATATATATATATTAAGAACATGATACTGAAAATGTTTTTTATATTAATAGGAGAAATAGGCGAACCAAGTTCTCGCCAAGGTGAAATGAATGAAGAATCAAGAGAAGAAGATTCGAATCCTCAGCAAGGTGAAATTAGAAATTAGTTTAATAAAGTATTAATTCTCATCAATTCTCATCAAAGATGAGACTAGTGAATCAAGTTCTCAAAATAAATACCGTATATATGGTGCGAAGAACTTAAAAAGACATCCAACGTTATTATTTTTTTTAAAAAATTGTATCCACTCAATGAAAAAATCTCTATCAAATTATGTATTATATGTTTTATAATTTTTATTATTTTTATTTTTTATTTTATTTTTTTACTGAAAAGATACAATTGTTTTAAATTTTTTTTTTTTTTTTTTGCATCGTTTAGCTTAGTAGTGTCCCTGTTCGCACCATAGCAATGCTTAAAAAATATTAATGCATGATAATGACAATATTTATTAAGCTTTTTTTCTAATCTATAATTTATGTATGAATGCAAGATCTTTTACGACCTTCTCTCCATACGAATCACAATTACTATGGACTTTCATCATCATGTAGTGATGGGATTTAAGAAAATTTTTAACTTACCATGTTTAATGCTTAACGATACTAAATACTGTATGTATTAACTTTCATTAATTAGTAAATTGAAACCTGGCTATTTACTTGGTTTAAAAAAAATTTGGTAGTGATAGTATTATCACAGTTTATTTTTTAAAATAAAATGTATAAAGTAATAAGCTGAAATCTAAGTGTTAATGATAAACAGAAAGCTTTGGTGTTTTGAAATTACTATTTTAAAATAATGCAAGAATCTAAATTAAACACGACTATTTTAAAATGCCTTTTAAGTTTATATTGATTTTCAAAAACTTATGTTCTTTTCAATTTGTGATAGTGTAAAAAAATGGATTAATGGAGAAGGATGGGAACTACAATAACAATGATAAATTTTGATTTTGGTCTATCACTATCCCCTGCAGAAATGCGGATTTCTCGAATATTTTTCATGGGATAGAAGTGAACAATCTTTGCATAATACACTAACGCTAGATGTAGATAGCAGAGCCGATTTTGGCCGTGACATTAACTATACAAATGACGAGATGTAATTTAAATTTATCTACGAAGCAACTACATAGTCAAATCCCAATACCAGATACTATGATATAAATTGTAGCAATTACTAATCTTTAAATTGCAAAATGTCTAAACGGTTTTTAACTTGTTATTATAAAATATTTTCTTTTTTTCGTATTATCTGCATTGCTTTAATCGTAACAATTGGTACTTTATTAGAATAAACTATGCTCTTCTCACCTCTTACATTATTAGAATAACCTATGGCTCTTCTCATCTCTTACATTAACTTAGTTGCTTCCAATCGCTGGCGTTCTTCTTATGATCGCTTGTATCAACTGCATCAGATCAAAGGTGGTATCTTGACCTACCTAGTATCGCCACCAAAATCAGCTACGTATAACGGAGCTTAAATTTATTGCCGATACTAAAATTAAAATTAATGATTAATGCAATAATGACAACATTTGATTAATAACATATGTAAGAATAATAATAACAATTTACGATGAAAATTTTTATTTCTTTGAATATCTTAATACAAAATATTTTCTAAAATATAACAACTTTTATTCATCTTGTCGAATTACGAAACCAAAAAACTGCATTTCAATGATCAAATTTTAAATGATATTCGCAAGCAAAAAGAAAATGCCATAAAATCCGAAGAGCTTGAAATATATAGTTTATGGATGTTGAGAGAGAAAGCGATATGTATATGAATCTTGAAATAGCTGTAGATATTTCCCAAACAGTAGCTTTTGCAAGTTCATTGTCATTATATTATGGTTATAATTTCTAAATCTAATATTACGGTATATTAATTTAGATACAATGCAATTTCCAATATCCTCTCACATTACGGAGACTAAAGAAACTTATGGGAAAATATTCGAATATCAACCTTAATCAAATGCACACAAGTCAATTTAATGATCGATCTGGTAAATTCAGAAGCCAAAATATAGATAATGAAGAATTGAGTACTGAAGATAGTGAATCTAAATTTGAAATTTACTCACTATGAGGTATAAAAATTTTTTTCATTATATTTCCATGTTTAAATAAATTTATTTATTAATTTTATGTTTTATTGTCTTGAAAAGTCAACTAATTTTCCCAAACAAAAAAAATGGCTTCAAAAGTATTGAATCGAACTTTAACCCTATTCAAAAAAATAGTAGATGATATTAAAAAAAGCCTGTAGTGGACGTAACAAAGTACCTTTTATTAATAGAATAAAAATTCAAATTTGAAGCTTTATACGTGTATTAAATAAAATTTGAATTTGGATAAAAATGCATTCTATACATTTGAATTGAGTGTACTTTGACTTATAACTTGTAGTGATAATTAAATAAATTCTAATAAGTTGAATAAATATAATAATAATAAAAAAACTTTGATGGTTTCTTCAAAAATCTTGTGATCTCATCATTCTATTATTCTTGTGCGCAGATTGAAATTTAAAAAGCGATTATGTAACTGATTTTGGTGGCGATACTAGGCACGTTATTAATAATCATTAAATACTAATTGGAGCTAACCTCATATAATGAACGTTATGAGACTCACATAATTAATTAAATCAGGAATTGGAGGTTTATTGATAAATTAAATAAATCAAGTTACGCAATTAATTTACTATAAGTGACACAATTATGACGTTTATGTACAGTATTGGAAAATAAATAATACAAGACAATAAATACTCAAATAAATAATACTTTGAGAATCAATTTTTATTATAATTTATATAACTAAGCAACAAAGTCTTAAGTTTATTGTAAGAGCAAAAAGGCAGCTCTTTTATACTTTTGGTTACATAAATTATTTATTAGACTTTAATTACTTTTATACTCTTTACATTTCGCTTATTATATTAGTTAACCGGTTATTTATATATTACCATTCTAGGCATTTGTCTAGATCTATATTACATCTCTGGGCATTTGTCTATAAATATTGGGACCAGTGCTTCGGGCTAAACCTGATTTTGCAGATCATTTGCAGATCAAATTGGGTGAAACTAGTTTGGAGGATTTCGGATTTATAGGGCGAAACGTTTCGGACTTTGGGGAGAGTAAATGGTGGCTTGAATTCATTTTTTTGGCATAGTCAATCGAGGTGGGCTGGAAAAGATCGACCATATCTGTCAGATATGACAGATATGTCAGATCTGTCATATCTAACAGATATGTCAGATCCGTTAGATATGTTAGATATGCTGTATATGTTAGATAAGTTATAGATTATATATGTTAGATAAAACATATATGTTATATATGTTAGGTAGAAATAGCAAATCATAGTATAGCCGAAAGTTGTATATAAGGACCAAGAGTTTGCCTTGAATAAAATATCATCTCAGTAATGAGCTTTTAACACTCGAATTATCATTGCGTATATAATTAACACAAGTCATCTCATACATTCGTTTTCCCTAATTCCTAATAAATAAACTATTACTTATCCCATAACCCCGAATTAGAGCCTCGTGACATAGTCTAGAGCTCTATTTGGCCCTAATAACTCAGACCAAGTCTCTCCACGCCTCTTTCCACCTTCCAACATTAGGGTTGGATAGAGTTTAGTGGTTTAGTGTGTAGATTTGGATTAGTTAGACCTTAGTTGATATCCGTGAGGCCATATTTCAATCGTAGGGGTCGACTTAGCCCCTCACAATTTGGTGGTGACTGTAAGATTGGACTTATAAACCCACATGAAGCAAGTGCAACAATGGATTTTTATCACCAGAATCGAATATCATCGTTGAATCGAGCCAAACCAAGTCAGTCCCCAAAGAAAAGCCAGTATTAAAGTCAAAGCTTTCGGAATTATCCACTCCAAAAAGTCTCCCAAGAAAGACACTGGTGCTCTTACTGCCACATAAAAGAGCATACCGTGTCTATATGTCCTGCTGTGAGGAAATTAGATGAAGAATGCACGATGCTTCTTCGAACACTTACTGTGGAGCAACTCGAAGTGGTCCAAGATATAATAAGCGAAAAGTATTGTGATGTCCTCGATGCTGAGCAAATTCTTGAAGTCCTAGAGCTTACATTAGAAGTCATAGAAGATATAGTAAATGATAAAAGCAATGTGGATGTGCCGGTTGTATATTTACCATCGTATATCCAAATGACTCCAACTACGAAAAAGAAAGTTTCTCTAGCGAAGCCTCGCCACAAGAAAGGTCTTCTTAATGTTGATAACCGGGAAGCCTATCATGTAAAAGAAGTAGAAGAAAAATACAAACCTAGGGCTTACTCTGAAGATACACGACCTATCAATTATCGACCTACTACTAATGACCTTGAAAACTATAATCGAGATAGAGTTGAAGTAAAAATAAATGATTACAAGACATCCACTGCTTATTATCGAAAAGTTGAAGAGATAGACTGAACTGACGAATTGGATTCTCTTGGTTCCTATTGGGATAAAGAAATTGGGGCCAAAAACGATAGGTGCAAGGCATCTACTTATTATCAACAATTAGCTATACTTTCCAATCGTCAACAAACAACAGAAATGGAAAATGTCCAAAGAAAGTGTAATAAATACCGAGAAAATAGAATTAACAAGAACAGAAGTAAAGTTTCTGAGTGTCATACTAATAAAACTTCTGTCCGTAAATACTGGAATCGGAATGAGATTGGTGTTAAAAAAAATGAGCCTAAGGCACCAACTTTCTATCAAAAATCTATCGAAAAGGATGAGTCTAAGGTATCTCCACATTATCAAGAACCACACAAGATGGAAGAAACATTCCAAGCCAATTCTACCGTAAACTGCCGTATAGACGACCCGGAGTGACAAATAATGTAGATCTATTTTTAAAATATTATTTATATATCACGTGATACGTAATACACGTGATTTAAAAATTTTTCAATTGTAAAAAATTGCATCACACCGGGTCGTCTATACGGCAGTTTACGGTAGTTGCCGAAATAGTATAGCCGTTAAAATGAAAGAAGAAAAGAAATCCACGTGGTATATAAAGCCCCCTGAAGTCGAAAAGGATGTAAATATGGCATACAAACCTTATAAAAAATCCGCTGAAATGGATCGTACTAATGGAATTGAGGTTGAAAAGGACAATTCCAATAGAGTTAAATCAGATAAGTATGAAGCACCACATCAATAGAAGGTAACTTACCATCAGACGAACGAATTTAAAGAACCACCTGCTAATTTAAAGGTGTTAAAAACTGAACCAAATAAAGCAGAATCGAATTCTGATAATGGAACATTTAAAGTTTTGGCAGATTGCCAAAAACTTTCTAAAACAAATTATCTTGATGGAATAGAAGTTGAAAATGACCATCATAAGACACTTACCGGTTATCAAGAGCCGCAAGAGATGGAAGGAACATTTCAAGCCGACCTTGGCAGTCTAAATAAAATAGACATTAAAATAGATAAAGAAATCTCCGAAGAACCCAGTTACCAAAAGATAGCTCCGAAACTGATTAACGGCCATCTTGATGAGCTTGAAGACACTGACGATATAGATGGTGAAACTTGGTATCCATGCAACGACGAAATCCCTGAAGATTGGCTAGGCCCGAACAACTACGAAATCGTCGAATTCGAGCTAAAGGAGAAAGAAAATAAGGAAAATAATCCCGGTCAAGAACTTGTTAATAATAACAAGACTGGCGAAAGTATTGAAACCCTGAATAAAGCTGAAAAGGTTCAAATAGAGTGAAGCACTTACCAATCATGTGGAATTGGAGTCGAACAAGATAAATCTCGAGCACCTATCAAGTATCAACACTCGAAGAAGGTGGACCAACCTAGTCGAAAACATACTAACCATTGAAATGGTATAGAGACTGAAAAGAATTGCCTGAAAACGAAAAAGCAAGCATTAAAGACAAACATTACAAAAATCGAAACTTGGAATTATCATAAAGATAAAACCTTTAATCAGAAACGAAAGAAAAGTAAAAAAGCAAATTCTAGAATTACCTTATCCGGCTTCAGCATTTTTTTAATATGGTTCCTATATATAACGACAACCAACGTAGATATTTTGCGGGAAGAAGAGTTACTGTACCCACCCAAGTTCAATGTAGTGACCAAAGGCGTTTTTAAGCACAAACATGAGGCATTGGAAATATCTGCTGAAATGGAGAATACCGATACAACATATATAATTGGATATTGTTATCGTCATGGAACTGGAGTTAAAAAAGATGAACAAAGGGCATTTGATAATTATCAAAAATCTATAGAATTGAATATTTCTAACGAAATTTATCAAGTTGGATATTTCTATCGATATAGGAGTGAAAAGGATGAAAACGTAGCATTCACGCATCATCAAAAATCGGTCGACATGAATACTTCGAACAGTGTATATCAAGTTGGTTATTGTTATAATTTACGAATTGGCGTCGAAATCAATAAGCATAAAGCTTTTACACGTTATGTAAAGTTAGCTGAGGCAGGTAATCCTATAGGAATTTGGAAAACGGCCACTTGTTACTTTTATGGAATTGGCATGGATGAAAGTAAAAATTATAAATGGCGCAAGAAGGACCCTTTTTGTAATGACCTTCGCCAAGATTCTGAATATGGAAAATTTACACATTGTAATGGAATTAACCCACGACCAGCATGGTGTCTATTATGCGACCCTGACATAACAACAAGGTGGACAAGTGGAAATAAAGATATTGATAATTGTATAAAAACATTCCAACTTAAAACTTGGAGTTATGAAGAAGCGATTGAATGGATTACATTTAATAGATTATCTGAAATTGGAAAAGGAAGATTTGCAACTGTATATTATACAAATAGGTTTGATGGAATCAATAGTTTGTGCAATGATGTGCTTAAAGTAATTCGTAATTCAAGCAAAAATGATCAAGAATTATCCAAGAAGTGGTTAAAATTTTTGAGACATGTTTAATCGAAGATGGGTATTACATTTTATTCTAAAGACTTTCCAGCACTGACGGAAACTACGATCTGGGGCCTTGTTATAAAGAACAAAAAGAAGAAAATACTAGACGGTGAAAGACTTAAATTAACTATGATAAGTTCAGAGCGAAAGGAAAGAACCTATTGGAATAAAAACCTAACTTGCCGAAGTCAAAAGAAGAAAAAGAAATCAAATACGAAATTCACGATGATTAAACTTATTGAAAAGTAACCATGAAGAAAATGGACATGACAAAATTAGATACAGTAGGTCATGACAGTTATTGTGCGGGTGTGGGGCACATAACAGCAAGTGAAAACCTGAAGAAAAGAAGAATCGATACATATGAAGATTCGAAAAGAAGAAAGGGACGGCAAGAAGGAAGGAAACGTCCGCATTACCTGCTGGATGAACTTTAAAGAAGCCCAGAGGAATGTCAAAGTGTATCCGTGACTAATCCAACACAGCATTGGGTAATGTTATCAAAATGGAATTGGTATTGAAAAAGATAAACATAAAGCAAGAGGAACTTACCCGAAGTAAAGAAATCCAATGTTAAGCGAAAATTCAGTCTAGGTAGTCGGTGGCCTAGCACATAGAAAACCGAAAAGAAGCTTCCAAGAATATCAACAACGATCAATGCTGAGGAGGAGGCTCAGCTTAGGTACAAAATTGTACTAACGCCCAAGTAATCAGGATTGACATATCAAAGCCACGCGACTTGAAACAAAGTGTTTCCCAAATACCAGGAGCCACGAACTAATACTAAAATGGAAGATCCCGTATGATCTTTATACTAACCCCATGAAAGGCACTCAAAGTAGAATAAGAAGGTTCTAATAATAAGGATATTAGAGCACTACGAAAAAAAAAAAAGTATAAATAAGGAATGGTAATCCGCGGCATACTATACTAAGACGACTAAAAGATGCCTACAGACTTTAATTCCCTTATAAACGATCTTCTGGCTACCCAACCAGAACATGTGGTACCTTTCCCGCTGCCATATGCCGAAACTGACCCCAACAAAACCCGATGCGAGTGACCTACCAAGCTATGGCTAGGTCCTCAAGAAGTGGTGACAAAATCAGCAGCCTAACTTATGCCTTTTACTTAGGCGCCATGATTGCCCAACTACCCCCAGAACTAAGGATGGTGCAGCGTGCAAGGATGTCGATCCACTACTTTACGGCTGCTGTCCGCGTCTATCAGTTGTTTGAGCTCCTTGGGGTTGAACAAATCTGCCGGACCACTTACATGAACCTGGCAAAAATCGTCTCCTTACCCATCCAGCAACGTCAGCAGCTGCTTCAGGTCTCCGCAACTGTTGCCTCAATGCATACCACGCTTGGAAATGGCCTGGATGAAATCGATAATAACGTGGAAGGCGATTAAAAAAAAAAAAAAATTCGTATCTTTATTTTTTTCATACGTAGTTCTTTTCTCGTGGAACTCGAAATTAAGGTTGGGAGTCCGTAAGAGGGTAAATGGTGGCTTGAATTCATTTTTTGGCGTAGTCAATCGAGGTGGGCCGGAAAAGATCGACCATATCTGTCAGATATGACAGATATGACAGATCCGTCAGATATATTACATATGTTAGATACGCTGTATATGTTAGATAAGTTATATATGCTAGATAGATTATATATGTTAGATAAAACATATATGTTATATATGTTAGGTAGAAATAGCGAATCATAGTATAGCCGAAAAGTTGTATATAAGGACCAAGAGTCCGCCTTGAATAAAATATCATCTCAGTAATGAGCTTTTAACACTCGAATTATCGTTGCGCATATAATTAACACAAGTCATCTCATACATTCGTTTTCCCTAATTCCCGATAAATAAACTATCACTTATCCCGTAACCCCGAATTAGAGCCTCGTGACATAGTCTAGAGCTCTATTTGGCCCTAATAACTCGGACCAAGTCTCTCCACGCCTCTTTCCGCCTTCCAACATTAGGGTTGGATAGAGTTTAGTGGTTTAGTGTGTAGATTTGGATTAGTTAGGCCTTAGTTGATATCCGTGAGGCCATATTTCGATCGTAGGGGTCGATTTAGCCCTTCACAACGTACGTCAGTGTTTCGGCCAATTTCGGAGACTTCGGCCAGTTTCGCCTAGTATCGAATGTAACTTTATACTTATTTATGCATGTGTTTTTCACATGATCCGAAAATTTTCGTATTTTATTGGCTATTTGTTTCGAAGTTTCGCCCGTTTCGGAGGTTTCGGCCGGCCGAAACACTGACGTACGTACATACGTACATGAATTTTTGAAAAAAATTTAAATACGGATTGAGTAACCGTGCAACGAAAGATAGACCAAATCTAGAACGGAATTTTCATGCATTTGGCTCCTTGTGACCACGTAATACAAAGCTAATTGTTTAGCTCTTAGAGAGGTGTGTGTTGAGTATGACAATTGTTGCATATAGTAACGTTATGTGTTGCTCTTTAGGGGCATCAGATTTGGTTCTATTGTGTGAGACATGGCAGACTCTCTAGAAAAATGGCTAAAAATTGGAACTTCTGAGAAATATATAAATTGGTTTGATTTTGCTGAATTTACTGATTTTAAGAAAATCGGTCATGGTGGATTTGGGACAGTGTATAAATCCGAACTGAAAGGGCAAGAATTGACTGTTGCTCTTAAAACTCTTACAAACTTAGACACAAATCTTAGTGGTTTTGTCAAAGAGGTAAGGTTTAAATATTTTAACTTTTTAAATAAATAATGTTTGTGACTAATTTAATTCAAATTATACACAAGCTTAAACTTCTACAAAAACTTAGTTTTCATCCAAATATTATCGGATTCTATGGGATCACAGAAGGTATATTGCTTTCTTTAAATTATTGTAACAAAATTCTACAAATAAATATATTGTGGATATTCATGTTAGCTGATTATGAACAATAGACCCACGTAACGGATATTATAGTTTAGTCTTACAATTTGCTAACGATGGCAATTTGCAAGAATACTTAAAAAAGAGATTTTTAAGTTTACAATGGGCGGATAAAGTAAGAATTGCTAGAGAAGTAGCAAAAGGCCTTTTATGTCTACATACTAATAACATTATTCATAGAGATCTTGTAAGTATTTGTAAATTATGCTTCATAGTCGCAATCTACAATTCATAAATCTTTTAATGTATTTTATTTGATAGCACTCTAAAAACATCCTAGTCCATGAAACCAAAATAATGATAGCAGATTTTGGCTTATCCAAACATGTGGATGAGGTGTCGAAAACCTCGACTTCAGCTATTCAAGGAGTCCTCGCATATATTGATCCTCAATGTTTTAAGAATACTTTGTACAAACGTGACAAAAAATCTGATATATACAGCTTTGGAGTCATTCTGTGGGAAATTTCAAGTGGACGACCTCCATTTCAATCATTTGAATCTAAAGACGCAATTCTTATTCATGTAATGCGAGGAGAAAGAGAAGTACCTGATGAAAATACACCTCATCAATATAAACAACTTTATTCTGAATGTTGGGATACAGAACCTTCTAGGCGTCCAGAAGCAAAAAAAGTTTTTGAAGTTTTAAATCAGTTAATTTCTGATGAAGAAATAAGCATGGATGATAAAGACTTAATCATAATTGAACATGAATTTGGATGGGAAGAAGAGTATACTATCAGAAATCAAAGGGAAGAAGCAAAGGAATATTTTAACACAAGAAATTACACCAAAGCATTAGAGATTTGGGAAAGTACCATCAAGAATTCCAATCATACACCAGAAGATCTAGAATATGCTTCAAAATGGACTCTGGAATCGCAAATGATAGATACTGAATCAGCAAAATTACTAGCAGAGGCACTTCACAGTAACATAGTCCTAACTTCATTGAATCTTAAGAACAATCAGCTATATGCAGAAGCAGCGAAGTTACTGGCAGAAGCACTTTATAAAAATACCACCCTTACCTCTTTAGATCTAGGATGTAATCTGCTTGGTTCTAAGGGAGCAAAGGAATTAGCAAAGGCACTTTGTTACAACAACACACTGGTTTATTTGGATGTCTGTGATAATCAATTTGGCGAAGCAGGAAAAGCATTCGCTGAAGTTTTTTACTGCAACACCACTCTTTCCTCTTTAATTATTCATAGCAACCGTATTGGAGACGAGGCGGGAAAAATATTATTAGAGGCACTTTGTAACAATGCTACGTTGACCTTTTTAGATCTTAAGGTTAATAAACTTGGTAACAAGGCAGGAAATGCATTGGCAAAAGTTCTATATATAAATAAAACACTGACTTCTTTAGATTTTAGCGGAAATAAGTTTAGTGATGAAGTAGAAAAGGCATTGGCAGAGGCTCTATGTAAAAATAATACTTTAACTTCCTTAAGTTTTTGGAATAGTCAACTTGGTCCTGAAGGAGGAAAAACATTAGCAGAGGTCCTTCGCAATAATGATGCCATAACTTCCTTAGATCTCCGCAATAATCAGTTTGAAAATGAGGAGGGAAAAGCATTGGCAGAATCTCTCAGTAAAAACAACACTCTAACTTCCTTAAATCTTGAAGGTAATCAACTTGGCCCTAAATGGGGTAAAGAATTGTCAAAAACCCTTCTTAACCACAATTCTTTGAAATCCTTAAATCTTCGTAGCAATCAACTTGATTATGTAGGAAAAGAGTTAGCAGAAGTGTTTTACAATAATACTACCTTGACCTACTTAGATTTATCTTACAATCAGTTTGGTAGCGAAGCAGGAAGAAAATTTGCTGAGGCTTTTTCCAGAAATAAAAGCCTAATATCTTTAGATTTTAGCGGGAATAGATTAGATGATGAAGTAGAAAAGGTATTGACAAAAGCATTTTTCAAGATTCCAACTTTAGTATCTCTAAATCTTTATAATAATAAATTAAATGATGAGTCGGGAAGGCTATTAGCAGAAGCTCTTGACGGCAATATCAAATTAACATCCTTGAATCTTAGAGCCAATAAATTTGGTGATGAGGCTGGAAAAGCTTTAGCAAAAATGCTCAATAATAACACCGCTCTGACTTTCTTGACTATTGAAGCCAATAAGCTTGGTGATGAGGCAGGAAAAGCATTTGCAGATGCGCTCTACAACAACACTACTTTAACTTCCTTAAATCTTAGTAATAATCAGCTTGGAAATAGGGCAGGAATAGCGTTGGCAGAGGCTCTTTACAATAATAAATCCCTGACCTTTTTAAACCTTAAAGGTAATAAAATTGGTGATGAAACAGGGAAAACATTTGCAAAGACACTTTGCAAAAACACTACCTTAACCTCGTTAGATCTTAGAGTTAATAATTTTACTGATGAGACAGGAAAGGAATTGGCTGAATCCCTTTGCTACAATACAACGTTGACTTCTTTAAAGCTTAGCGGAAATCAGTTTAGTAATGAAGCAATAAAAACATTAGCGGAGATTCTTTGCAAAAATACCAAAGCGACTTCTCTACATCTTTGCAACCATAATTTTGGCGATGAGGTTGGAAAACTATTAGTAGAAGTCCTTTATAAAAAGGTTAAAATTGTATCCTTAAATCTTAGAGGCAATCAGCTTAGCGACAAAGCAGGAAAAACATTAGCAGAGTTTCTAGAAAAAAATACTACTCTGCAATACTTAAATCTTGGAAGTAATCAACTTAATGATGAAATAGGAAAAGCATTAGCATTAGCTTTGATTAGAAATAAAAAAAGTATTTTGACCTATTTGTGCCTAAGAAATAATAACGTAGGAATTGAGACACTAAAAGTGCTAGCTCGAGTTTTGGGAACGGACACTACCACTCTAGCCTTCTTAGATTTGGCAAACAATAAGTTAGGTAATAAGATCGGAAAAACAAAAAATTTTTGGAAATATATAAATAAGTCGGATATTGAATTTGGGAAAGAATTGGCTCAAGCTTTAGAAACGAATACGACCTTAACTTCTTTGGATCTTGAGAACAATCAACTCAGTAATAATATAGGAAAAGAATTAGCTCGGGCTTTAGAAAATAATCGAACATTAACGTTCTTGAACATTAAAGGTAATCTATTTAGCGGCACAGTGTTAAATTCAATTAATAAGCTACTCCAGAGAGATAATTCTAGCCTTTAATTTAAAGTATATTTCCCGAAAGAAAATGTTTTTGAACTAATTAATTATCTACACGGAATTTAATAAGATCCTATTTTAATAAAGAGTAAATATAAACTATAAAATATAATTATAGACTGCTATTACACGTTTTGATATCTCTAGTACAGTATTTAAGCCGTTTTCAAAAATTTGAGGAAAGATTCAGATCACTATAACATGGAGAATTCCCGATATTTAGAGGTTTCAAGACCCACTCCAATCAGATTTTTAATTTTTACTAAGTAGAATTTCCACTTTCTCGATTCCCCGGATTTGGTTAATAGGTGTATTATATTTGATCCACATAGTATATGGAAATCGTTTTCCACATTTTTTTGAAAACAGCTGTAAGCCAATTTGTCCAACTACCATGACAGGGCATCTCTAAGGGTAGAACGAAAAGACCAGATGATTTTGCTTTGGAAAAATTTTGTCCATTAATAATAGCTTTTTTTTTTTTTAATATACACATTTTGGAGAAGCGTTTTTGTTCAAGACTACCTGAGTACATTAGGTTTAAATAAACTTTATTATTAACTATTTGATTTGAATAGGAGTAAGCTTATAGTAGAAAGAATTTCGGGTTTAATACTTATATAATCTGTTCTTGTATCTTGTTTTAGATTTGTTAGTCATAATGAGCTTTGGGTTATAGATAGTTTACTAGTTTATAAGACCCGGTCGGTGACCGGGTTCAAGTTTATAATTTTTTGCTAATTCTTAGGCCTCAACGTTATTAGTTTATAAGACCTGGTCAGTGACCGGGTTCGAGTTCCTAATTTTTTGCTAATTCTTAGGCCTCAACATTATTAACTCTTAGGCCTAAATGTTAATAACTTTTAGGCCTCAATGTTATTAGTTTATAAGACCTGGTCGGTGACCAGGTTTGAGTTTCTAATTTTTTGCTAATTCTTAGATCTCAACATTATTAACTCTTAGGCCTCAATATTATTAACTCTTAGGCTACAACGTTATTAACTCTTAAACCTCAATGTTATTAACTCTTAGGCCTCAATATTATTAGCTTTTAGAATCCAGTCGTTGACTGTGATTGAGTTCCTAATTTTCTGCTAATTCTTAGGCCTCATCGGTATTAAATTTTAGATCTTAATGTTATTAATTCTTAGATCTCAACATTATTAATTTTTAGGCTTTAATGTTATTAATTCTTAGACTTCAACATTATTAATTCTTAATCTTAATGTTGCTCAGGTTCGAGCTTTTAATTTTTATTAATTCTTAAGCCTTAACAATATTAGCTTTTAGATTAGTTTTAATATATTAGATTTTTAATTTAAATGGTTTCATTTTTAATTTTTTAAATTCTTATATTCT
Source organism: Dentiscutata erythropus (assembly GCA_910591965.1). Classification (NCBI taxonomy): domain Eukaryota; kingdom Fungi; phylum Glomeromycota; class Glomeromycetes; order Diversisporales; family Gigasporaceae; genus Dentiscutata; species Dentiscutata erythropus. The sequence continues at coordinate 610 of CAJVPY010000568.1, read as the reverse complement.
AAATAATTTATTTTTATACAATTAATTAAATAATATTATTTTATATATAATTAATTATTAAATAATAATACTTTTAGACTATATATAATTAATTATTAAATAATATTACTTTTAGACTATATACAATTAATTATTAAATAATAATACTTTTAAACTATATACAATTAATTGTTAAATAATAATACTTTTAAACTATATACAATTATTAAATAATAATACTTTTAAAACTATATACAATTATATACAAACTATATACAAATTAATTAATTAATAAAATACTTTTAAAACTATATACAAATTAATTAATTAATAAAATACTTTTAAAGACTATATACAAATATATACAAAGCAATTAATCATAAAGATCTTCAGAATCCCAATCTTCTAAAGTATTATCTGGTACAGAAACATCAACTTCTTCAGTTTCTGCTTCTAAAGAAACATCTTCATGATCAAAAATTTCCCTATATACAATGTTTTTAGTATATATACCCTCCTTTCCCTCTATATGACCGTTTATAACCATGACTTTGATTTTATCATTTGATTGGACCCTTGACAAAGCTACATATAATTGGCCATGGGTAAAGACAGGCTTGGGTAAATATAA
>CAJVPY010000567.1:0-25638 GCA_910591965.1 Dentiscutata erythropus | reverse complement strand
ATAGTAAATTTATATAGTAATCTGAGTTACTTTTTACTATAATCATTCTCTGGTTGACTGGTGGATCACCAATTAAGTTTTAATTTTTTTAAATTATATAAAAATTACAAAATTTTAGTTTGAAACTTCAAGCAAATTTTTATTTATTTTTTATTTTATTTAGTTGTAAAATTTAATTTTAAACTAATATAGTTAAACCTCTTTACAGTTATGCTTTTGGTTTTAAAAAATTCTGTATTTATAAAAAATTGTATCTATATAAAGATCAAATTTTTATGTTTTATATAAATTTGTTCTAAAAATTAGTGTGCTTATAAAAAGGGTGTGACTGTATAAAGAGTGACTATATAGAAGATAAACCATATATAGATTAAAAAGTATTACAGCTTTAAAATTTATAGTATATATTTTTATAAATTTATATATTGTATATAATTTTATTGAAAAAGTATAACAAAATCGTGAAACTAAAAATAAATTTATAAAATATACTAATAAAATTTGTATTTTTTTATTACTGTATATATACTATTAAGAGTAAATATTTTATTAAGTATATATTTATCTTAATAAAAAATAAAGCTATAAAATTGCTAATTAATAAAAATTATCTTTAATTTTATAATAAGCTAAATTAGTAAGTTTTTTTGCTAAATAAATAATTGGCTAAAATAAATATAAGATATTGTAAATTTTACTATTATCAACAGAAAATAAATTTAAACAGATCGGCGGCAAAGATATCTAGTAGACAAAGATAAAACTGCATCTAAATTTATGTGTATTAATATTTTAAAAACTGATCAGAATATTAGTGCAACTGACTGTACAATATACTGATATAAACAAATAAGAATTTTTTTTTTAATTATTTGTAATGGTTGGAACATCAAACGCGATAAATACGGTCCACACGTGATCAAACACGAACATTATAGGATTTTCAGCCAACACATTGACCGTGATCCTCTACTATATCTTAATAAACGTACTTCACGCATTTCTGTCATTCAGCGTTAAACAGGAAACAATTTTTTAATAAAATTTCTTTTCACAATATAAACAATCTATTGGGCAAAATTTATTAAGAAAAATGTCAGCACATTCTTACCATATTCCCGTAAATAAAATTTCTTCTCAAACACGAAAGACTGAGCCCGTAACTACAATGGTCTCGACAACACCAACCAGCGTCGCGATTAAACCAATGCACCCATTACCACCAACTACGATAGCACACCTTGATAGTATCTTTGAAGCAGTTAAGAGACAGGTACCATACGCTGTTTTATAAATAAAATATACAACTCGCATAGGACGACGAAAATGGTTTAGCTTCCATCCTCTTCAAAATTGAAAGGGAGCCATAAACGCTTAGTTCATTCGCAATAATTGTTCAGTTTTTGGTATTAAGAATCTATCTCAATATTGAGTGAATAAGAAAAAGTTTTTATTTAATATTCGAGATTACTATGTCCAGGAACTGTACTATTTTCTTAGCAAAGATGTAAATCATACTATATTACGGGCATTAATTAAAATATATAATGATTAAAGAAAAAGTGTTATTACTCGATATTAATATGTCTATCAAATTACAATCACCGCATTGAAATTTTATTTATGTATTCTTTTGTTATTTCTTATAGGTTTCCATATGGGGAGAAAACGCGAGATGGAAAATTGATCTAGTTTTATTACCTGATGAAGAAACTGAATCTCAAAATCAAACTATTGAAGGTTAGTGTAACAAACGTTATGTTGACTTTAAAGTAAATGTGCTGATAATTTTTTCTTAAATAACACATTAGATATGATAAACCCAACTAGTTCAACTGCAGGACATCATTCTCCCATCAGTGAAAATGCAACATCATCTTCAAGGGCTATTTATGATTCAAGTAGTATGCTACAGTCAAATTCTAGAACAGAGGTATGGATAGTCTCAGTACTTTTTATACTTAGTGTATAATATTTGAGCCATAAGGTAACTAACAAATGAATATTTAGGATGACATTTTATCTGAAAGTAATCCTCATCAAAGTTTTTCTATATTAGATGATGATAGTGTGGATAAACTAGATATTGAGGCGGCAAAACGCATGGTCAGAAATCATTTAACAAATCTATATCTGCACTGTAGAGTTTTTATACTTATGAGTTTATTATTTAGTTGCGAGAGGTTATGGTTCATATTCGAGAGTATGAATCAATACTGGAACGATCAACACGGGAATTTGGATTAAAAGTTGAGTCTCATCAATGTGGACTTGATTGTTCCCGTTTTAATGAGACAATTTTTTAACATATAGTCTGATTGTAGTTAAAAGAAGCTAACAACAGATTAAAAAAAGCAAATGAACATATTGAAGGGATGATAAAGTATCATACTATGAGAGTAAGCGAGATTTCAGGATTACACATTCTTTAATTTCTTTTCTCTGTTGATTTATTGATATTTATACCTTATTAAAAGAAATTCTATTGTTCAACTCAAACAAATTTGGGTATTATTTGTTCTGCAGGAAAAAGAAAAGAGCAGTAAGCATGCCGTAGAAATTCAGTTACTACAAGAAGATCTTAGAATACTTAGCAGAAAACTTAAAGAATCAAATGCACAATTGGTAGAATCACGTGCAAAGCAAGCTAGTTTGCAACAAGAACAGGAAGCTTGTAGAGAGGTTTGTATTGTTATTGCTTTATTTACTATTTATATTTTGTTTCTAAAAGATTTTGCAACGTTCCATTAGTCATACCGAGTCGAACAACGTTCCGGACAGAAAGAAAGAAGGAGTTCGAGAAGAAAAGTATGTAATGAAATAATTGATATTTCTCATTAATGTAAAACAATGATATTTATATTTTGGCCAATGTATAAAACAATATATATTATAACTTATGTACTAAAAATTATCCACATACATTTATGATTTTAGAATCCATCTTCACATAATCAACCAAAGCAGGAAAGGGTAGGCCAGATAGTTGAATACGTTCCTCAGCAACAAACAAACGGATATTTAACGTATAATTTTCCCTATGTTCGAAAAATACCTCAGACAACTCAAATGAACCAAGTAAGTAGATTTATTTATTATATTTTGAGAGTAATCTTTCAAAGATTCACCATAATTATGACTTAAATAGTAATTTTCGTGATAAAATGAATTGTTATTTAAACATTTTATCATCAAAAGTTCATGAATCTCATTATTATTATTATTATTAAAGCAATTAGCCATTCATAACCAGATTCAATCAACAAATCAGCAGATTCTTCCTTCGTTATATTCAACACAATCTGTCCGTAATCCTTCCTTTACTGCTTCTCAAAATCAGCAAGATCTAAACGGATCGGTCTTTTCCCACTATTCTATATCACAGAATGACCATGATCGAGTGGCGTATTCCGCTTATTCTTTCCGGCAATCTGCTGCTAATTTAATGCCAACCGCGTATCCAATGCAATTAGACAGTCATGTAATGAACAGGTCTACAGAAATGACATCATACTCCTCCATTCAAGCAAATATTCCAGCAGGTTCTACACCTTATTCTGCAATGCGGCCAAATGATCATACAGGATTGGACAATCTCTCTCTGGCTGCAGAACTAATATTATCATCAGCAGTCTCATCAAATGCTTCAAAGGATCAGCATAACGGTCAGAATATCCATTCTTTATCTAACTCACGCGCTTTGACTAATACCCGTGAAGGTATATCCCAAATAACGGAGCAATCACAACCGGATACTTCAATGAGCATGGGAATAAATACTTCACAGAAAGATTCAGATGCCATCAACTCTCCAATCATAAATTGTAAAAGCGAAGAGCCTGTAAGTGGTCATACATATTTAATGCATGATCCCGAAGTTAATGGAACACCTTCTCCCTTAAGAAGTTACATGTCAACATCGGAATCAATAAAAATAACTAAAATAGACCCAGAATGCGATGGCGCTCTGAATGAACAAGATGAATCAATGCGATCATCACCACCATTAACGGAGAGGAGTCATGAAGATGAACCTACAGTAAATGGTGCTGATATTGAAGGAAACTGTGATTTGATGGATACAGATGAAAATATCCACGAAGGTGAAAGTGAGGAAAAGGCGAATAACAATGACGTTACCTCCTCTCATGAAGAGTCTGATGATACACCAAATCCTTCATCCAAAAGACCGACTTCTCTAAAAAGAGTAGCACCGGTTCAAATATTTTAACGTACATTCGCGTTAAAATAATAAAATCATTAAGTATGGTTGAGTTTTTTGGCAGCTAATTTTGTTGTTCAATATTGATTTATTTTCAGTTTTATCAAAAAAGCTTTAGATTGAACTTTGAATCAAAAAATTTTAATATATAGTATATATACAGTAAATATTTGTTGTATAAAAGAAAAAAAAAATATCTTATTAATACAATAATTAACTGTTACAAGCAAAGTTAGAAATGAAATGTTAAATGTAAAATTTTATTAACTATTGCATTTAAAAAAAATTGTAAAAATATAACAAATCTAAAATTTGACTAACAATACAAATATATACAGTATTTTGTTGGTATAAAGTTTATTTATAGTATATTGGCTCGCAATTCGATAGAATTTTTATATTAATAAAATTTGGGCCAATTAATTATTATTTTTTTTGTTTTGTAAAATTTATTTCATCATATGTAATTACATTTTTATTTAGGCCAAACTAAGATTTAAATTTATAAGAAAAAAATCTCCATATAAGCACAACCTCTTTATAAGCACATTTTTAAAAAAATTTACTATGTGTGATTGTATGGGAGGACAACTGTGGTAGTAACCTAATTTAATAAATAATAAAATATTATATAAATATTTAAATCTTCGTATCAAATAATTTTTTTAATTATATAATCTAAAAAAATAGTATTAATTTATTAATAATTTTATACAAATTCGAAAAAGTACTTTTTTTTTTTTTTTTTTTTAAGCAATCCTGTCTTTATTTATCATGAGCTATGATGTGAATTTAATACTCTCAAGTATATATTTTTTACTGTATTTTGCTCCAGTCTAATAAAAACTCACCAAGCAAGAACTGTCCAATGTGACCTGCTATAACAACTATTAGTCTACTTAGGGATTCCAAACTTTCTTGAAATTTCGGTATGACGAGATACCCTCCCAAAATCATGGACAGGTTGTTGTATACCATGTCAGAATCCTTTCCTCTTTTATAAACTTTTCCCACCTAGATCTGGCAAAAAGTTTGACCTTTATTTCTGTACAAGATAAAAAACCAAAAACCATATTTACAAAAGAATGAAACAAATTTAGAGAAAGAAAACAAAAAAAACAAAAAAAAAAACAAAAAGAAAGGAAAAAAGGAAAACTCTAAATGCTATTCAATTATAAAGGGAAGAAGATGGAAAAAGCAACAAAAAAGAAAAAAAAATCTCAACACACACTATTATAACCTGTGCCAGGTAAAAATAAAAATTATATACCAGACTAGTTGTAAACCTGTGCAATAATACACAGGAATAAACTTATAAAATTTTTATTAAATATAATTTTAAAATAAAATAAATATATAGTAATTATTAAACTATAAACCCATGCAATATACAGGAAAAATTTAATATAAAATAAAATAAAAATTTAAATCTAATTTAAATAATTTTATCTTTAATATAGATTATAATTTGGTTTTATTTAATTTTAATTTAATTTATTAAGTTAAAAATTTATTGTTTTTTAAATATTTTAGAACCTAGCAATTAGAATTAAATAAAAGAGGTGTGGCAACTTAGTGTAGTGGTCTAGTCATCACCTTCTCCAAGTAGCAGGCCTGGAGTTCAAATCCCACAGATAACGAATTTTGAAAAATAGGCCTGTGTTTATGGTTGATAGCTATGCTTATCAGTTGGATCTAGATAAATCTGTAACTTCAGTTATACCATCTAGTTATGGGAGCTTTGGCGCAATAAATCTAAGGAACCGGCACAACCAAAAACCCATTTGGGAAGTCCTGAGTTGGAGGTAACAGTAATCTTTGATGGTACTACAGGAGAGCTGAATTTGAACCGGGGTTCGAGATCGAAAAACTGAACAACCAGATCTGCTAGCAGAGGACATACCAGCCAAACCACAGGGTTGTCACACCAGAGGAAAAGAGCATACACTCTAAAAGTATGAACCAAGGAAAAGGTATCTCAAAGGCACCTAAAGCCTGAGCAGACCAACCTTTCTGGGTTGCTGGCTAGAAGTAAGGATAGAGAATCCAGATAAGGAGACGGTTCCAAATATAGGTACCGAGGTTATTGTAAACCAATTAGAGCAGGGGATATGTGAGGTAACACCCTAGTACTAACCTAGGTTTAAAGACATAATATCTCTGAATCCTAATCTGGAAACATGTAGGACATAGAAGGAATTAGGAGGCATCTACTACGTCTGTTCTTGAGTAATACCAATGATTAATTTTAACAGATTGCCTACTAAAAGGTTAAGTCAGTGGGAGAATGTCGACCTGAGTGATCCCTATTTAGATATTAACTAGGTAGGTTGTAGCACAAGGTTATGGTGAACAACTTAGAATAGGATAGTGTAGGACTGGGGTGTCAGAGGGTTTAAATAGATAATCTCCTAGTTGGGTTATAGGTACGGCAGCTAGTGTAGAACCTCAGGTGGACTACTTAAATAGACACTCAAAAGGTACACGTGTGGCTAGTTGTACTTTTACATGCTAAAAATATACTACTATACATAAATATTTCTAATATTACTATAGTAACAATATTTACACCTAATAAAAGTCGGCCATAGTAGCATTTGGCAATATAAAAAAAAAAAAAAAAAAAAAAATTAAATAAACTCTTTTTTATTAGATATGCCTCACTAAGAGCTTTTATTTTAAAAAAAATTTATCCAGATTGGACTACTAGTTATCAAGATAATTATAAAAAACTACTTTTTGTATATTTTGATCTCAAAGTAGGTTACATTGAATCTAAAGTAGATTCAATTATAGTTTCTTTAAGTTTATGTGAGAAGTTATTAAGTAAAAATATCTTCAAGCTCTAAGTAAAGTTGTAAAGAGGATAATTCTGAGTCAAATGGTAGTTAGATAATCAAAATCGGGCCAGTAGTTATTGAGATATGTGGGATTAAAGATCTAAACATAAGGATTAACAAAATCAATACTTTGTATAATAGTGACTTTGCTGATCTTTATGTTCACGCCTTTAACCCAAGATATCTCAAGAATCACTGGGCCGATTTTGATGATCTAATCACCATTTGATTTAGAATTATCTTCTCTACAACTTTATTTAAATCTTGAAGATATCTTTACTTAATAACTTCTTGTATAAATTTAAAGAATTTATTGACAAATCAGTTAACAGATTTAATATTATACAATTTAAGTGAATTATTTATATTAGTAATCTAAATGTTATCATTACATGCATATTTTTTTAGTATATAGTTATAGATACAACATCTGTATATCTCAATTGTAAGACTAAGCCTTAACATATAATTTCTCTTTGGTTCAATGTTCGGCCATGGCTGTAAACCTAAGCCGTATTTTATATCAGATATATGCTATCGACATCTCCAGCCCCACTTAGGAATTTCTTTTTACCGGAACCCATTTCAGTACTCGAATGGTGTATCCATTTCTGTATACGTGTTGCCATCTACCAGTCTGACCGAATTTGAAAAGTAAACAATGCCGATCTTTTGTAAAGGGTAAGCCAAATCTCCACTTTTTATAAAAAAAATTTAAAAAACTGACAAGGAAGTGAGAAAAGAGAGAAGGGACCACTTGGCCAATAAAAGAGTATAAGGCTTCTTTAAAACAGTTGTCTGCTGTTCTCCAGGTAAGTCAGGTGCATATATAACTTCGTTATCAGAAGTAAAAGACCTCTTCCATTAGAATTTTTTGCACAAGGGCATACTCTTCTACTAGTTATCTTGTACAAAAATGCTTCCAACTTGCATGATAAAGATATAGAGGAGTCCCCAAGCCAAAGCAGAGAGAAGACCAATTTGGTTAACCTCTATAAAAACCATTAATATGTATCTACTTTAGCTTCAGCAAACTTCTATTTTTTTTCTATTGGGAGGGTTGGTTTAAATGATCATTGGAAAGAGTTTTGGAAAAAGTACTTTTTAAATAGATTTGTTTAATATAATTTATAAATTAATTTTATAGTTTTATATACTTAACAAAATAAAAAAATTAGTTTTACCTTTAAATATTAAAAGAAAAAAAATTTTAATTTTTATATTTAAATTTTAATATATATATTTTTTTTTGATGATTATACCACATGCCCTGCTTTTATTGATTATATATAGCAATCCAAAGGATTTTTATATTATATTTTATTACTGGAATGTGACTCACCTGGTTATCTATATAGAGTACCTAAGTATTCATGCACCTGTATGTGACCTGCCAAAGATGATTTTAATCTCCTCGGTTTGGTTCAACCTACATTAAGCCGACCCGCTCTGGTTCACCAACCTGGTTCATCAGCCCGTCATAATCACCTTCTTTTCCAACCTTCTTCTCCTAGCCTCCTAGATAAAAGAATTCTACTGCAAGAACAACAGGAAATAAAAGGAAATACAAAAAAGAGAGGAAATTTAAACTAAACGAAACAAAAAATATACTCAAAAGAAAAAATAGAGAAAAGGAGAAAAAGACTACAAAGAAGATGACTATAACGACACTATTATTGTCTGTGCCAGGCTATAGAAATTATATAATGTTGCATAGAAAAAAAATCTAACCTAACACTATATGTATTAAAAGAAGTGGAAAAGAAAAGAAAAAATATCTAACTATAAGAAATTTCTACACGTAATCTCTCTGATCCCCTATACTGTAAACAGTACTGCTATCATTGTTTATTTGGAAAAGCAGAATCCAAATAAGCTTGTGGGAGGTTCTATTTCGGTAGACATGTCCTAATTTGGAAGAAGTAAACACTGCCGATCTTTTGAAGGGGTATGCCGGTTTTCTCACTTTTTGGCCAAAATTTCTAAAAAAAATCCAAAACCGCAGAAATATAGTGGAAGGTATTTATAGCGAGTACTTTCAAAATTTTTAAAGAGAGTGTTGGAAGTCCAGAACTTTTGTTGTTTCCCCTATGTTCTTCTTTGAAATAACAGCTCTAGTGCTTTGTCGACAAGGTAGAAACCTATTATGAAACTTTCTCCCTCACCAAAATTTTTTATACAAGGACACTGTCTGCCAGTTATCTTGTATAATAATGCTCTTGGCTTGCATACCGAACGTCTTTTTAGAGGAGTTCCCTACAGATAGTTGATCTCTAGACAAACTGCAACATAAGGCCACGTCTCTCCAACAAAGGTTGTGTTTTTTTGTTAGCTGAAATTTTGGTACAAGTGATCATCAGAGAGAGTTGTGTCTTTTTTTTTTTTTTAATAATAGCTACTTTATTAACCTTTAGTAGTTAAGTGTCTTTTTTTGTCAAGATGTACGAGGTTTTATTAGTACAGAAATTTCTAGAAACTATACTCTCACTAATTTTGTAACAAAGCTTTACTTGGCTGCTTTAAGATGCACAAGTGTAACCATCTAGCCACAGATTTTCCTTCTCTTTGGCCTCTAACTCACTAGGGGATTACTCTTCGGATCAACAGAAGGCCCTCTCCTTTGGCTTCTAACTCACTAGAGAATTATCCTTTAGATTAACAGAAGGCTGTGCTCACCCTTATTTATATATATCTCACTATATATACTACTGTATAATGTCTACTAGTTATAATTCACCTCTTATTACTTATCACATTACTTCTAATTCATATCTTGTATAACTTCCAAATTGGTGTTCTAGAAGTGAGCACTCTTCTTGCTTTCAGTTTGGTGTCTCTTGAAATGTTATTTCAGATTATAATTCATATCTCAAGCCAGGTGCTGCTGCTGACCAAAAACCCGTATCTCAAACCATCTACTGCTACTATTAGAAGAGCTGTTTACATGATTTCAAGTATTTATATCATATACTACTTAATTAGGCTATCATCTTTTTTTTAGTACTCCCTATTAGTATAGTGATACAGAAGTCTAAATCCTTAGAATAAGAGTTAAGTACTTTATTTAATTGCTACTACAAAGCAGTAACCCAGAATCTGCACTTCTGCTATATTTCATCATAGACTCCCATATAGGTTGTGTGACTATTACTTACTAGCTGTCTTTATATTTGTACTACTAGGGTGCTTGCTTCCATGCTTTTTAGAGTTTTTTTTAACTAGTTTTCCTTGTTTCTTTATTGTGCCAGAGGTGTTCTATATTTGGTAAAGCCATTTTTTTACTACAGCCCCTTATTATGTTCACTGCTTCTCTTACTACTTCTAAATATACTGCATACAGCTATCCTCCCAATCAAGATCTCAATGCCACCTTAGGGTTGTTGGTATTATTTTGCTAATCGTGAATTCACACACACAGCCTTTTGCAGTAATACCTTCCATAACTTATGTTACATATAGTGCCTAATCTTTTCTATGGCTCAGAACTCCTTCCAAGAATTTTTTATCAGCCAAATATATACTTCACATGGTCTTACTATTACAGGGTTCTGTATTCAAAAGCCCTCACAGGTTACAGATATAATTAATTCAATTAATTACCACCAGCTGTAATTAAACTGTCAACCTTGTCTGTAAAGGGTTAGGTGTTTAGACCACTAGGCTACGGAACTCTAACCCTTTAAATTTTAATATTTATAATATATATTTTTTTTTTATTTTTATTTTTTTTTATTTATTTATTTTTTTATTTATTTATTTTTTTTTGTATATTAAATTTTTTTTATTTTGAATACTTAGTAAGCTGCAAAGTAATATTGAATTTAATACAAGATATAGAAGAACAAGAAGTTGAGCTGACTTTGAAAGAAATACAAGAAATACAAGACTGGTAGAAAAAAAAGAAGAGATTTTGGTTATAATGAAAAAAAAAAGTACAGCTATAAAAGAAAAAAATGAATTAGAGGTTTGATTACAAAAGAAGACTTCAATGAAATCCAGCAAGCTTCAACTCCAACAAACAAGCAAGAAACTTCAGAGTGAGGCTCTAAAAAAGATAGATAAAAAGAATCTACAAAGAGATATAGGTTGCAAGATACAAACTAGTACAAAGAGTAAGAGAAGAAGAATAGTATAATATGGAAAGAAAAAAGATTTAATGCAAATACCAAAGGAAAAAAAAAGAAGAGAAAAAAAAAAAAAAGTTAGTGAAAAGAAGGACCCAAGCAACGAGTTTTACAAGGAAAAAAAGAAAAACAATAAAACTGAAGCAAAATGGAAAGTGGTTCTAGAATTGACCAAAAATAAAGTTTTGAGTTAAATAAAAGATAGGTAATGGGTAGAATAGTGGAAGATTTAATCAATAGTCTTGACAGACCATAAGAACTATCTAAGGAGATATTAATAAATCTATTTGCAAAATAAATTAGTATAAAGATAAATTATACTATAGCAGGTAACATATATATTCTCTAAATAACTGAGTGAGTTAATACTTGTAATTTAGATGTTAGGAAGAATAGTTCTTTGAAAAATTTAATATTTCAAAGTATAATATTATTAAATCTAATAAAGTAGTGGCAAAACTGCCAAAATTGAAAAAAAAAAATTTTTTTATAATTTAAATAAAAATATTTTAGCAATTTTTTGTTAATAAATAAAATAAAATTAATATAAATTATTATTTAATTTGTATTTTAAACAAGAATTATATTATTTTGTGCATAGGCACTGTAACACACCTCATAAGATTAGGTGTAATGTGAAATCAAAACAATAAATTAATTCATTAGTTTAGGGTTAGAGTGAGGGTTAGGTTAGGGTTAGGTTAAAGTTAGGTTAGAGTGCTTTAGCAAAAAGGTTCTAATTCAAAATTTTGCAAGAAATTTTTTTTGTTAGTGCACGAAGAGAGGTTTTATTAGCAAAATTTTTAGCTACAAGCGATTTTTTAAAAGATCGCTATTTTATGTTACACCTAATCTTAAATTCTGATTGGTCAATCAGTAGGTGCATTACTACGCATATGTGCTAAATTATATAAATTTTTAAACAACTTTGTTTAAAATTTTAAAAAGTATTTTTATTTTTATTTTTACTTTGGTAAATCTTATTTAGTAAATTCTCTTTTATTTAATTTATATTCAAATATTTTTTTTTTAATTTTTAGTAGTCATTATTAGGCTATAATAAACAAACTACACAAGTTTATCAATCTTATTAAACATATTGTGTCCAACAACCTAAATTACAAGTGTTAGCTAACCTAGTTGCATCAAATGTGTATCTATATTTGACTTGCTATAGTAGAGTTTATCTTCTTACTTATCCCTTCTGCTATTAAAGTAGATAAATAAATCTATGATTAGTTCTACGGCCTGTTATAACTGCTAATTTCTCTAAATCTCTCCTCTTCTAAATATTGAAGCAAGAGGATTTTATAATTCTTGCTAAAAAATAACAAGTAACTAAAAAAAAACTAAACTAAAAAAAAGATAGTAAAAAAAAAAAAGAAATACTACAAGACCTAAACGAAAACCAAATACAAAAAATGAAAGAAAAAAAAATATATAAAAAAGAAAAGAGCAAAGAAAAAAACATGAATATAACAACACTAATTGTGCCAGTGCAGGGCTTGAAAAATTATTTAATACTCTGTAAAACAATCTCCACCTTTGCTTTACTTTGATATTAAAATAGTTCGTTTATATGAGGAATACAAAATTTTTCTTGTTTACTCTATAGATCCATTATATGTTATTTATTGTTGTTTAAGCATGTAGTAGTGTGACTTTCTTCTGATTTAGCTGTTTCTGATTTGGCTATGTAAACAATATTGATCCTTTGTAGAGAGTATGCTGAATTTCTCACATTTTGAAAAAAATTTTGAGAGAAACACCAAAAAACCCGGCAAGAATATAGAAGGTTGTTTGTGAAGTCAGATACTTTCAAAATTTCAAAGAAGTGTGTTGAAGTTTACAAATATTTATTGTTTTTTTTGTGTTTTGTTAATAGCCTAAAAGCTTTGTCAATGAAAAAAATATTTGTCTTTCCACCAAAATTTTTTATACAAAGGTATCACCTGCCAGTTATCTTGTATAATAATGCTCTTAGTTTGCATGCTGAATGTCTTTTTAAAGGAGTCCTGCAAAAAGAAAATATTAATTTCTAAACAAACTACTACATAAATCACAACTTTCTAACAAAAATTGTGTTTTTCTTTGGTAAGAAATTTTGGTACAAATGATCATCAAGAAGAGTTAATTGATTGTCTATATTCAAATATAGATTGTATATTTTTAATTAAGACAATGAGATTAATTACTAATATTATTTGACTATTATAAAATAGTCAAAAGCAAGAATTTTTTTTTTTTTAATTAAAGAAGACCTTCTTGGTGCCTAATTTAAATAGTTTGCCAAAAGCAGTTGTGCTATGCTAAGGGTTCTACTAGGGTTCTACAATTCAATTTAATTTGATTTGATTTGATCAAATATTTGATCTCAAATCAAATTCAAATACAGAAATTTCAAATCAAATCAAATTCAAATTGACAAAATATTCGATTCAATTTGAAAATACTCAATAAAAATTACAAATAAATTTGATTTGATTTGAATTTGATTTAATCAAATCAAGAGCTTATTCAATTTGATCAAATTCAAATATATAAATATTTGATTCGATTCGACTTTGAGAAACTCTAGGTTCTACACTATCTGCCATATCTAAAGCAAGAATTTTGTTTAGTCTATCAACCCTATATTACTATAAAAAAACATTTTCTAGAAAGAATATTTTTTTATATAGAAGAATAAGCTAATTTTAAAGAGAATATAAAAAAAAAAAGACAAAAAAAAAACAAAAACTAATATAGAAAACCAAAAATAAAATATAAAAAATATATATATAAAGTTTTATTTTATTTTTAAATCTAATATATTAGATAAACTAAAAGTATTAACAAAGCTTATACAGAGTTTAAAAAATTATATAACAAATAATATCTGTATATTTTTATAAAAATTATATATCACATCTATGGTGTTTAATACTATAATAATAAACTGCAGTGTAATGTATAAATCAAAATAATTTTTATCAAAACAAAAATTAAATTTCACAACTCTTTCCAACGATCACTAAAACCAAAATTTCTCAAACAATTTTTGTAAAAACAGTAACTAGTAAGTAATGGAGAGCGTAAAACTGGAATCCATAAGTCGGCAGTTGTTATTTAGAGGTAGTTCTCATATGCTACCTGCTAACTTCTTCAGAGTTTATCACTTACCGCTAGTATGGCACTTGTCATTTAGAAGTAGTTCTCATATGCTACTTGCCAACAAGTTCAGAGTTTATCACTTACCATTTAAGTACAGTAGCTCCTCCTCTTTTCTAAAAAAAGGGTTACTAGTCATCAGTTCTTTCAAGGATAAAATACTTTCTTTAGGTGCTAGTGGTCCTTCCTTTAAGTCTCTCTTGGTCCTGTTAGTCTTCTCCAAAATTTTTGACAAAAAGTGGGCGATTCAGCTTACCACCTCCAAAAGATCAGCATTGTTTACTTCACAAATTCGGACATACCCAGAAATGCAACTACGTGTATTGCTTATCGGTGGATACGATAGCGACGAAGTCTATGAATATGGGACCTCCACATGACTAAAATCAGGTCTCTGGCATAAGAGACATCTGGAGGTGGCCAGTAGTCGGATAATAATTATAGTTGAGATATACAAATGTTGCAGTTGTTATAAAATTTTTTTTTTAAACCTGGCACAGGTTATAATAGTGTATTTCTTCTTGTTTTGTTTTTTTTTTCTTTCGTTTCCTCTATGCTATTTCTTTATAGAGGTAGTTCCCCCTTTGTCAGCTCTCAGGCTTTTCTTTTTGTGTTTCTTTTTTTTGCATTTCATTGTACTCTCTTTTTTTTTCTTTTAAAAATTCTCCTTCATTTTACTTGTTTTTTTTAGTTAGTTTTTCGTTTTGTTTTCTTGGTAGTATTGGTAGTTTTGTATAAGATCATTACTTTCTTTTGCTCTCGGTAAAGAAAGGAGATATGAAGGGAAAAGCTTTAATAGGCTGACAAAGTTTATTTAACTTGTATACAGGTTGGTGCGACAAGTCGCAGTTGGGCACGTTTATCGCAGCCGGGTGATGTCAAGCTCGCAATCACGAGACTTTCTATTTTTTGGTTATGAATAATATATGTATTATTTGAAAGAGCTTAGCTCTTATCTGAAATATAGTCTCAATAAATTGAGCACTGGCAAGACTGTCAAAGATTTAAAAAAAAAAAAAAAATTAAATTTTGATTAAGATTAGAGTTAGAGTTAAAGGCTAGAATGAGACAAGAGCTTAGTTTATACCAAAATTTTGCAAATAATTTTTTTTTATTAAAGCTTAAAAATTGGTTTCATAAATAATATTTTGAGTTATGCTTTTTTTTAAAAAAAAAACAAAAAATTCACATTACATCTGATTTTTATATTACACTACAGCTTATAATAAACATTATTATGATGTTGGTGTGATTTAGCAGTGTTGTATTTTTATTATAAAGTTTTGCTTTAATATATATATATTTTTTTAATAATTAAACTTTAATTATTATCATAACTTTTTTTAACAATCATTTAAACTGAATTTCCTACTAACAGAAAAATAGAAAAATTTGTTGGAAAGTTGTAGCCAATGTCTGAAATTCAATTTTTAAATTAGTTGCAGACTGCAACAAATTTAAAAAAACAACTTGCAGATTATAAAAGTTTATAAAAATTTAGTTGCGCAAATGAACATTTAATTGGTGATCCACTAGTCAACTAGAGAATGATCATAGTAAAATATAACTCAAATTACTTATAAAAATTAAAGGTCTCTAAATGTGGCGTGCGCACATCTAAAACTTTTTTTATACTAAGTTAATCACTTTTCTAACTTAAGAGACTTTTGTAAAGCTTGTCAAGACGCATCTAATGGTGGTTAGAGCGTCAAAATCGGCTTGGTGGGTGCCGAGATATCTTTAAAAAACGTTTCTTTTACTATGTAAACTTCTTTGCAAACAATAGTATTGTTTGCAAAGAAGTTTACATAGTAAAAGAAACATTTTTTAAAGATATCCCAGCATCCACCAATCCGATTTTGACGCTCTAACCACTATTAAATGCATCTTGACAAAAGTCTCTTAAGTTAGAAAAGTGATTAACTTAGTATAAAAAAAAGTTTTAGATGTGTACACGCCACATTTGGAGATCCTTAATTTTTATAAGTAATTTGAGTTATATTTTACTATGATCATTCTTTGGTTGACTGGTGGATCACCAATTAATTGAAATTTATATGTAAAATTTGCAAATATATATGCAAAATTTGCATGTGCACTTCAGATTTTGTTTGCGAGAATTTAAAATTTTGTTGCGGTCTGCAGACTCTGCAACCTAATTTCAGATACTGGTTGTAGCCTACTGATAGTTTGTTTAGAGGTCAATCTTTTGCTATATAAAGACTTCTCTATAAGGGACATTTGGCATACAAGCCAAGAGCATTATTATACAAAATAACTGACAAGGGGTGCTCTTGTATAAAAAATCTTGGTGCCAAGCAAAGAAACTAGCGATAACTGTCATTGTCAATAAAGCTTGTAGGTTGTTACTTTGAACAAAAATATAAAATAAACAACAAATTATATATTGCTCTTAAGCTACACTCTTTTCTGTTAAGTAGCTCCTTTATTACTTATCTTTACCTTCTTGTCGGTCTTCAAAATTTCAAAAAAGTGGAGATTTGGCTTACCCTCTTCAAAAGATCAGTATTGTTTATATTCCAAATTTGGACGAACTTAGTAAAATACATAGAATACAACTACATGCCTTGTTTATTTGTTGATACAGTGCTACTCCACATGACTTAAATCAGGGTTTTTAGTTATAGAAGTATCTGAAGTTGGTCAGTAGTTTGATAATATATATGTTTAGACATTGCTTTATATTAGAAATATATAATTATTGCATTTGTTATAAAATTTTTATTTTAACTTGAACAGGTTATAATAGTGTATTTCTTTTTTTATTTCAACTTTCGGGTTGTTTACTGCTTTTGATAGAGGTAGTTCTCCTCTTAGTTAACCCTTGGGCTTTTCTTTTTGCTTTTCTTTTTTTGCACTTTCTTGTTTTTTCTTTTGCTTTCTTTTAAATTTCCTCTTTTGTTTAATTTGTTTTTTGTAGATATAGATTTTTTTTTATTAATAAGTGGTTTTGTATTAGTATAAAATTACACTTCTTTTGCTTTCAATAAAGAAAGAAGAATTAAATGAATTAGCTTTCAATAGGCTAGCAAAGTCTATCTAACTTGTATACAAGTCAAGTGTGACGAGTTGCTGATAGGCATATCTATGAGTATTGGGCTTGCAATTTTCTTGCCAAAATTTGTATAGTTTAGAAATAGTTTAACTGTTACTAATTTTTTAAATAAAGTGGCTTGTATTTGAGCTTTAGCAAGGCCATCAAAGTTAAATATATATATATATATTTTCAACTATATAACTATTTTCAAATATTTTTTTAACTTAAAATCTTGATTTTTGTTATATAAAGTAGTATTATATCTGCAAATAAACAAGATATATAGTTGCAACTTACTGAGTTTATTTAAATTTGATAAATAAACAATATTAATTTTTTTAAAAAAATAATCCAAATATTAGAGATTTTACTCTAGTCGAAAAATAGCAACTCAAATCAAAACCGAGTTAAATCTTTCTGATTTGGGTTATAGACGACAGATCTAGAATGTAGGTGAGATTTTCCAGGTTACATAAAAATCTGTTCTCTGATCAAAATCGGTATATAGAATCTCTCCTCAGTTATACAGATTATTATCTAAAAAATTTTTTTTATTTATTTCTTTTTTATAACTTACATTTTTATTATTATTGCTTTTTTACATCAATAGTGTCGTTGACTTTTCTTTTGTAAGTTTCATGCCGTTTTTTTATAAATAGTTTAATTTTTTTTCTTTGTTTCTTCTTTTTCAGTTTTAAATTATTTTTTGCCAAACTCTGCATCGTTCGTTTCTTTGGTAGGTCCTGTGATATAGTAGCATCGTCCAGTTGTATATCTTTTGTCATTGGTGCTTCTTATATCGTTGTGAATTTTTTTTCACTTCGTATACTTGGTTACAATTATTGACATAGTAAGTGTTAAGAAAGACAAAAAGAAATCTTTTGAATATTACATAAAAGTAGCTAAGTTAGAAAATTTGAATATAATAAATAATGTTGGTTTTTGCTTCTTCTTATACCATTGATATTATTCCTTCTGTATTGGAGGTGAGGTTTTCATCTGTAAATATGAACATGTGATTGAATGTATTCCATTTGATAGATTATCTGATGTTAAAGAAATCAGGAAAGGAGGATTTGGTTCTGTATATTCAGCAATCTGGTTGTTAACCTGGTTGTTTTTTTTTATTTTTTATTATATTTTTTGTACATTTATTTTTATATAAGTATATTAATTTATTTATTTTTCCCTTTCAAAAAAAAGGCCCTAAACAGCTTCGTACACTTGGTTACAATTATCAACATAGTAATGGTGTCAAGAAAGATGAAAAGAAGTCTTGAATATTATATGAAAGCAGCTGAGCTAGGAAATTCGAATATGATAAATAATGTTGGTCTTTGCTTCTTCTTCTATTCCTTCTGCATTGGAGATAAGGTTTTGTCCGTAAATATGAACATGTGATTGAATTGATTCTATTTGATAGATTATTTGATATTAAAGAAATCAGGAAAAGAGGATTTAGTTCTGTATATTTAGCAATCTGGTTTTTTTTTTTTTTTTTATATATTATGTTTTTTGTACGTTTATTTTTATTTTCTTTTTTATATAGGTATATTAATTTATTATTTATTTTTCTCTTTTAAAAAAAGGCTCTAAATAGCTTCATACACTTGGTTACAATTATCAACATGATAACGATATCAAGAAAGATAAAAAGAAGTCTTAAATATTACATGAAAGCAGCTAAGCTAGAAAATTCGAATGCAATAAATAATGTTGGTCTTTGCTTCTTCTTCTATTCCTTCTATATTGAAGGTGAGGTTTCGTCTATAAATATAAACATGTAATTGAATCAATTCCATTTGATAGATTATCTAATGTTAAATAAATTGGGAAAGAAGGATTTGGATCTGTATATTTAGCAACTTGGTTGTTAACCTGGTTGTTTTTTTTTATTTTTTATTATGTTTTTTGTACGTTCATTTTTATTTTTTTTTTTATATAGGTATATTAATTTATTTATTTTTCCCTTTTAAAAAAAAAGATCTAAACAGCTTCGTACACTTGGTTACAATTATCAACATAGTAACAGTGTTAAAAGAAGTCTTGAATATTATATGAAAGCAGCTAAGTTAGGAAATTCGAATGCAATAAATAATGTTGGTCTTTGCTTCTTCTTCTATTTCTTCTGTATTGGAGGTGAGATTTTATCTATAAATATGAATATGTAATTGAATCGATTCCATTTGATAGATTATTTAATGTTAAAGAAACCAGAAAAAAAGGATTTGGTTCTGTATATTCAGCAACCTGATTGTTAACCTGGTTGTTTTTTTTTATTTTTTATTATGTTTTTTGTATATTTATTTTTATTTTCTTTTTTATACATATATTAATTTATTTATTTTTTCCTTTCAAAAAAAAAGATCTAAACAGCTTCATACACTTGGTTACAATTATCAACTTGGTAACAGTATCAAGAAAGACGAAAAGAAGTCATTTGGATATTATATGAAAGCAGCTAAGTTAGGAAATTCGAATGTGATAAATGATGTTGGTCTTTTCTTCTTGTATCATTAGTATTATTCCTTTTGCATTGGTGGTAAAGTTTTGCCATAAATACAAATATGCAATTGAATGGATTCTATTTGATAGATTATCTGATGCTAAATAAATCGGAAAAGGAGGATTTGGTTCTGTATATTCAGCAACCTGGTTTTTTTTTATTTTTTATTATATATATATATAATATATATGTACGTTTACTTTTATTTTTTTGTTTTTATTTATTTTAATTTATGTTTTCCTTTAAAAAAAAAACACTAAATAGCTTCATACACTTGGTTATAATTATTAACATGGTAATAGTATCAAGAAAGAAGAAAAGAAGTCTTGAATATTGCATAAAAGCAGCTAAGTTAGGAAATTCGAATGCAATAAATGATGTTGATCTTTGCTTCTTATGCCATTGGTGTCATTTCTTCTGTCATTGAAGATGAGGTTTTGCCTATAAATATTAATATGTGATTAATAGATTCTATTTAATAGATTATCTAATATTAAAGAAATCGGGAAAGGAGGATCTGAAGAAAGTTTCAGGTCTTCTTTTTGGTGCTATTATATTTCATAAATCCTGGATCAACTAATAAAAATTATTTTGGCCAAATTCAATAAGTTTTTGAATTTGGTATTATTGAATTACTGCAATGATGAAAATTCAATTCTAATGATACCAAATTCAAAAACTTTTTGAATTTGGCCAAATAATTTTTATAAATTGTTTCAGAATTTATAATTGTGTCTTTGGTAAAATTTTGGTGCAGTTAAAGTTTGATAGTATTGTTGGTTTCGTTATTATATGTTGTGATTAGGGTTAGAGTTAGTTAATCGCTAGATATTGTAATTTTTTTTTAATAAAGTATTTTTATTGTACAAATTTTATTTTATTTTTTTGTTGATTAATTTTTTAGACAATATTGTTACACGATGTTGTAATCACATGATTCCGACCTAGACCGGAAAACAGATTTTCATATGACCTGGAAAATCTCACCTATATTCTGGAGCTATTAGTTATAGCCTGGGTCAATAAATTATATATGCCAAGGCCAATAACTATAGAATTTCATTTTAAAAAAATTTCTTTACCTTGCTTATAATTTAAGTTTTTTTATTTATTATATTAGAAATCCAAATAACTAACCTAGGTTGAAACAATTTTTAACTAGCCAAGATTCTGATTAGGTTGTTCAGAATTATACAAAAGTATATTATATATATAATTTATTTATTTTTTTTATCATATAATTAAGCAAAAAAAGAAGATATAGTGATTTAATATAGTGGTTTAGTTATCATTCTCTCCAAGTGGCAGGTCTAGAGTTCAAATTTCATAGATGATGAAATTTGAAAAATAGATTTGTATTATAGTTCTTGCATTATGGTTAATGGTTATGATTATCAGTTGGATCTTAGATAAATCTGTAACTTCAGTTATACTATATAGTAATGGTAGCAATAGTGCAATAAATCCAAGGAACTAGAATAACTAAAAACCCATTTGGGAAGTTCTGAGTTAAGAAATAGTGATGATCTTTGATAGTACTACATGAGAGCTAAATTCAAACTGGAATCTAAGATTGAAAAACCAAATGACTAGGTCCTAATAGTAGAAGATATATTATCCAAACTGCCGGGTTCTGTCATACTGAAGAAAAAAGACATATACTTTGAAAGTATATATCAAGAGGAGAGTGTCTTTCAGGCACCTAAAGCCTGGAAAAACCGACCTTTTCAAGTTGCTGGCTAGAAGTAAGAGAGGGACCGATAAAGAATCTGGATAAGAAAACAGTTTAAATATGAGTACTAGGGTTGTTGTAAATCTTGATAAAAGCAAGAGTAGATAATAGCTGACTAATTGGGAAGGTCGTGAATTGAGATATGGACTGGGTTATGGTCTAATAGTTAGCTCTAACTCTGAGTATATG
The DNA here is from genome assembly GCA_910591965.1 of Dentiscutata erythropus. NCBI lineage: Eukaryota > Fungi > Glomeromycota > Glomeromycetes > Diversisporales > Gigasporaceae > Dentiscutata > Dentiscutata erythropus. The sequence continues at coordinate 3,817 of CAJVPY010000567.1, read as the reverse complement.
GGTCAAGCTATAGTATAAAATTACTGAAGTTTGAGTAAGACATATAAATGGGACATGTGCTTTAGCAAATAGGTGAGCATGACCTAGCAAGTAATCTTCTAGTAAGTTAGAGGCCAAAGTGGAAGTAAATCAGTGGCTAGACAGTTACACATAAGTACCTTAGAGCAGCCATGTGATGCTTTATATATGAATAGGAGTATGGTAAGTCTAGAAACTATAACACTGCAAAGGAGGGATCCAGGATATATATAGAAATATATATAGACTAGGCTGCTATACTACTATATAAATACTTAACTATTCAGATGTAATAAAGTGACTACTATTGAAACCCCCAAAAAAATAATAATTAAGCAAAAAAAGAATAAAATCACATTGGTAATTAAGTATATCGAAAAATAGCAGGTTCTGACAAGGCCTCTAAATATACTCATTTGAACCTCTGTAGTAATAATAGGAAGATATTATATATGTTTATTAGTACAAAAACCTGGATCTGTACAAGATTATACTTATGCTCAATAGTACTAAAAATTCAATCTGTATAATAAGATTTAATTAATATAATATCTCTGTATTCAGAGGTCCTGTTTTGACCGTTTGACCCAAATAGACCAAAATTTAATCTATAATTTGTCAGGTTGATTAACTTATACAGGTTATTTAACCCAAGTAAAAATTCTATCAAATCTTTACTTTTTGTTAAAAATTTTAGAAAAAAAAACTAAAAAGTAAAAATAAATAATAAACCACTTATACAAATTGTAAAAAAAGTATTAAAAAACTAATTTGCTATTTTTTTTTTGCAAGCTAGCTATATTGACAAAAAACTTCTTTTTTTAAAATTTTATATATAAAGGCACTATTTACTAATACTTTTAATTTGTATACTAAATATAAATATTTATAATTTTTTAAATAAAGTTAAAAATATTATATAGGCTAATTTACAAAATTGGCCAATAACATTTAACTCACTGGTCTGTTTTAGATAATTTAACTACCAAAATATTCATCTTAATAAGAGAATTCTAATAAGCCCAAAATTGGTAAAATCCAGCTATAGAATTTTGAGATCATTTGAATTTTATACAATTTTAATAGTAAATTTAAAATTGTATAAAATTTAGATGATCTCAGAATTCTATGATTAGATTTTAACAATTTTAAGCTTGTTAGTATTCTTTTATTAAGATGAACATTTTGATAGTTAAATTACAATCAATTCTCACAATAGTCACACTTGTATTTGTCACAATCTTGCTATAGTCTCTTTAATTTTCTGCACAATAATATATATACTATATATAAAGTATTACTCACATTAGTTACAATTTCACAATAGGTATATAAAGTGGGCAATTTTGGTATATAACTATTGTAGAAGTTGACTATATATAGAATAGACTAGTAGATTAAAAGTTATTAATTAATTCTGTAAATTAGCTCATATATATATATATATTTTTAATAATTAAGATAGTTTTTATATTATAACTTACTTTTAAGCCAATGAGAACTTTTAATCAAGACATAGCCTTACTATTTTTATCTAGATTTATATAGTATTTATAGATTTTGTAGCTAACTTAAAACTAATTACTTACTAGCTAAACCGCCAGGTTTTTGTTGCACTGAAGAAAAAAAGTATACACTTTGAAAGTATTGACCAAGAGAAAGATATTCTTTAGGCACCTAAAGTCTAGACAGACCAACTCTTTTGAGTTGCTGGCTAGAAGTAAAAGAGGGACCGATAAAGAATCCAGGTAGAAGATAGTTGGAATGTAGGTACCGGAGTTTGTTGTGAACTTATGCAAGAGCAGAAGTAGGTAACAAGTCAAATTAGAAAGGTTGTAGCTTGAGATACGGATCAGGTTACAGCAGCATCTATAAAGAGGTGACTTGAGATACGAACTTGGTGATAGTAGCGCAACAGATACTAGTTAGACACAAAAGTTCAATAGTTAGCTCTGATCCTAAGTGTATAGATCAAGCTGTGGCAAGAAGTTACTAAAATCTGGGTGAATATATGAGTAGGACATATACTCTAGCAAAAAGTTAGTTACCGGTTTTAGATTTGAGACTCAATGCAACTCCACAATAGATAGTGCAGCTATTATATCTAAATGTTATAAAAAGTAACTGAGTGGGGTCAGTAAATATTTAGTTCTAGGGTACAGCACCTGTCTAGAAATAGTTTTTATACGCTATTTGCCAACAGGTTTAGAGTTTATCACTTACTATATATGTGTTAGTTTACATTTTTGTATATGTGTTAAATTACTAATAAAAATACCTAGCAAGATATGCCAAAGTTTAAAAAAAACAAAACTAATTACTTATCTATAAAGTGAATTTGATACAGCATTCTATATTCTACATATAAAATTATATACTTTTTTAGTAATTTCTTTTTAATTAATACATATTGTTTGCTATTATTGTGTTCATATCTTATGCTACTCTTTGAAGTACTACAATAATACAATTTGTATCTCAAATATAGCCTTTTTATTAAAGCTTTGCAAGTGAGCACATCAGGTATATTGGCACCAGAGTGTCTTATGCCATGCCTATATCTAAAGTACAAAAGTGTTAGGCATTACTATAAGTATAGATACAAATATTAGGCATTTTATAGACATGAGTACAAAAGTAGTAGCACTATTATAGCATAGCACAAAAGTGGCAGGTCATGGTACAAAAGGCCATGGCACAAAAGTGGCAGGCACTATTATAGACATGGCCAGGCACTACTAAGAGAATGCCAGACATTATTATAGGCACAAGTAAAAAAATACAACTAGGATAAAATTGCTACTCAAAAAAGTTTTGAAAATAATATAGTATTATCAATTCATCATGATTAGGATTATAATAATAATATTTAATAAAGTATTAATTAATTCAGAATATAGTTGTTAGATAAAATCTCAAGGTTTCATGCTAACAAAAGTCAAAATCTAGTTTTGACTTTCGTCAATTAAAATTTCAAATAACAAAATATTAAAACTAACAAAAGGTGCCGAAACTGATAAAAGGTGTTAAAACTTGCAAAAGGTGACAAAAGATAATGAAACTGATAAAACTACAAAGATTGACAAAACTAATAGAAGATGATAAAGCAGATAATGTTATTGAAGATAATAATAAATTACGAAAAAATAAATTTATAATAATTACTAAAATTTTATTATATAATAAACAAGTATAAAAGTACTACAATTTATGTTTATAAAGAGTTATATAATTTATACTTAGATTAGTTTTAATAAGAAGTTTAATAAGCATGAGGTGTGGCGACTTAGTGTAGTGGTCTAATCGTCACCCTCTCCAAGTGGCAGGCTAGAGTTCAAATCCCACGGACGACGAATTTTGAAAAATAGCCTGTGTTATGGTTTATGGTTGTCAATTATCGGTTGGATCTAGAAATCTGTAATATCGGTCATACTATCTAGTTATGGGAGCTTTGGCGCAATAAATTTGAAAAACCGGAATAACCAAAAACCCATTTGGCAAGTCTCAAGTTTGGAGGTAGTAGTGATCTATGATGGTACCACAGGAGGGCTGAATTTGAACCGGGGCTTGAGATCGGAGAACCGAGCGACCAGGCCCTAATAGCGGAGGACATATCAGCCGAAACGCCGGGTTGTCACACCAGAGAAAAAGGATATACGCTCCAAAAGTATGGACCAAGCGAAGGGCGTCCTTCAGGCACCTAAAGCTTGGGCAGACCAACCCTTCCGGGTTGCCGGCTGGAAGTAAGGGAGGGACCGGTAAAGAATCCGGGTAAGAAGACAGTCTAAATGTGGGGTAC
>CAJVPY010000566.1:0-25651 GCA_910591965.1 Dentiscutata erythropus | reverse complement strand
TGGTTGATGTTTCTTACACCTAAAAGTGCAGTATCCCCTAAGGGATTAGTTTTATTATAAGTCTTTCCCTTCTAACTAATGGTTTTTTGAATTATTTTTGCGATTTATTTGTTTACTTAGTGTTTTGGGATCTACGGGAAAGAGTTCAAATTAACTAGTTGGAGTTAGAACATTTTAAAAATACACGATTTTTATTATAAAATTACTATGTTAAAAATTTTTCAATAAATTGATCGGCAAAATTTCAAAAATCTTACATAGTAGGCCAATCATATAGTGCTGCACTATGATAGTTAATCATTTGGTATCTAACACTAGTTAATCATTTGGTATCTAACACCCCAATACCTAATTTAAGTCCTACTACGAAACCCCGAAAACAAAATGTGTTAATTTTTTTTTTTTTGTAAGCGTGTGAAAAAAAATATACAAATTATTTAGCAACTTAGCAGTAAAATTTATTTTCAATATTACTAATTAGCAACTACATAGCACCTATTGCAATATTGTATCAGGGTTGCTGTACGATTTCTAAAAGCTATTTTTCAGAAAGAATAAATACTGACTAATTATTTCCTTTCGGGGAATGTCTTTTGAGAACTTGAATTATATTACGTATACGAATTAATATTAAAACATATCTATTAATTAGCAATTTCAGTATCATTTTATTTATTTTGTAGTATTGTACGTATCAATATTAATAAAAATGAACTTGAAACATTTCAAATGTTCGTGTCCGTGTCAATTATTTTTAAGTAAAAAATCGCAACCCAGAATATATAGTTAAGGAATTTTGAAACAGAATTGGGTATGTTTTAAATTCACAAGCTTGTACGTACGTAACAAGTTTGTAATTTTAAAATATACCCAATTCTGTTTCAAAATTCCTTAACTATATATTCTGGGCTGCGATTTTTAGTGATTTGACCCGGGCATTTACGAAATTTATGCATGTTGCCGATCATCATGGAACGCCGTGATGAAAATTTTCAAACTTCGAACGAATGCATCTCAATAACTACCTATTTAAAATTGATAGTTTTTTTTTATTTTAATTCTATGAATTAATAGAATTAAAATAAAAAAACTTTCGATAAGTAGCTATTGAGTTATAATCGCTCAAAGGTTGGAAAACTTAGCCACAGTTTGTTTTGGTCCAAATTTTTTTGAACTTTGAGCGATGATATCTCGATAACTCAATACCTAATTATCAAAAATCGATGAAAATTTTTTTTATTTTAATTGTATTTATTTATTTATTTATATAATTAAAAAAAAAAAATCTGTAGCAATTTTAGATATGTAGTTTCGTATAAAGTTTGAAACTTTTCAGTTACATGATGATCGGCAACATGCATAGCCTAGCACAGATTTCGTAAATGCTTGACCCAGGTGGATGTCACCCGGGTCACCCGCGGGTGGGTGGGTGATCCGAGTTAAGTTATGGCAACCCAAGCGAAAACGGGTGGGTCAACCCGCGGGTTGACCCACGGGTGACCTGTGGGTTGGCCCACAGGTTGGTAGTATATTAGCTTCCGAAGATAAATCATACTTTGCTTGAAGTTATTATCATATTTCTGAATCACCTGATAAAAATTGGCCGAATGATTTTTGCTGATTCAATTAAGTTTGTGATTTCGGCATAATAGATTCAATAAATTGATATATCGATATAAATATAACTTGGTGCTTTCAAACTATCTCCGTTGGGTTAGTCAGAAAATTTGCTAAATACTCTCGAACACTTTTAACGATATGGATGTATTTATCACTTTAGAATGACATATTATTTTCGGGACATTAATCATCTGGACTTGTTTTTTTAATTAACCTGGATGACCCGGGTGGCAACTTTGACCCGTTTTCACCCGGGTGAAGATTTTTTAGACGGGTCAATTCATTCGTAGGTCTAGCAAAAAATTTATTTCTTGAGAATAAAGTACAGAATAAAAATTTTCTTGGTTGTATCAGAAGCACTTATTTTCGTTAATGTTTTAGATTATTTTGATTGTTTTTTCTTTTTACTAACAGAAAGAATTCTGGAAATGCTAAATAAAAATAAAATAAATTGATTTTTTTTTTGAAGAAAAACGATGGTTTTGATTTTGCGGTAGGTGGCATGATCTAGTTTATTCAGGACGGATTTCATGGGAGAAATTAGGGCTCCCGTAAGGAACTTATACCAAAAAAATATCTATCCAGCTACAATTACAATCAGACCTCTATAATTGCACCCTCCATAAATGCATCGTTATGTAAATTCTCTCTAAATGAACGCTCTGGTATGGTCCCAAGTATATAGAAACATAGTAAAAATTCCCTCTATAATGTACGCCCTCCCTAAGTGAACTTTTTTTAAAAATTTGTCCTATGGTCCTGAGGGGGTGCAATTATAGAGGTTTGACTGTATATGATAATTTCTTTTGTATGCGGAAAAGAGACGTAGTTTGGCAAATTGACAGATTTCACAATTTAAGAGAAAATTAATAAGAATTTGGATTTAGGTAGTAACCATATGAAGGAATACGAACGGGGGTAAGTAGATAATGATAATAAATTGTCATGTGAAAAAAACTAAATTAAGTACCGATTAGGCAGATTCTGAAAATTGACGAATAAAAGTCTAAATATGGTTAATTAAAAAGTTTAATCAGTAATAGATAAATTTATCAGGAAATGATTAAACAAAATTTTGCATATCAGTATGGGGGCAAAAAAGAAAGAAAAATTACCAGTTATTACGTATTTTACATTACATTAAATTTTGCATAAATATTTAACGTTAAAATCTTGGCGAAAATCAAATAGCTAAAAAATTTATACGTATTACCAGTCAGAAAGAATTGACTGTAAAATAATACATAATTAATTAATAAATCGCATGCTTTTTTACTCTGATTAGCATAATGATTAATGATTGATGATTGGGTTCACAATTTATGTAATTGTCCGAATATAAATTATGTTGTGTGACAAATTCAGCTTTATTGACAATAAAAAAAGAGGCTGTTATCAGAACGGAATTCAACCAACAATTTCAGCATTTAAATTCTCGTTTAAATTTCATATTTCAGAATTTTTATCACTATAATTATCACTATAATTTTTATCAGTATAATTTTATAAATATAATTCAAACAAAAACGTAATAATGATTAAAATATTAGGACTATTTAAAAAAAATGGAACTCTATATCCAGTAGAACTTGAATCTCGATATAAAGTTACAAATAATGTTCTCGGTGTAGGCTCCTTCGCTATCGTAAAAGAATGTACGGATAAAGTAACAGGGGAAAGTTATGCATTAAAAATTATTTCAAAGAAAGTAATAAAACGTAAGGCTCGTATAAATATTCAAGAATTTAAATCGTATTTTTATGTTATATAACGAATTTCATGAAATATTTTATAGAAGGAAAAGAAGATATGCTTACTACCGAACTTGATATTCTCAAAAAAATCCAGCATGAAAACCTTGTAAAATTACATGATCTATATGAAACAAAAGAAGGAGTTTACATTGTAACTGATCTTGCGAGAGGTGGAGAATTGTTTAATCAACTTTTATTGAAAGGATCTTATACAGAAAAAGATGCAGCTAATTTGGTGCACCAAATGTTAAAGGGAGTAGCGTATTTACACGAGCAGGATGTAAGATATTATTTTATATATTTATTATGAGGTCATAAGTTATCTTTAAATTAAAATCACCTTTAATGTTATATATAAACCAAAATTTAAAATGATCTTTGTTTCATTTAGATAGTGCATAGAGATTTAAAGCCAGAAAATCTTCTTTTTAAAACTAAATTAGATGATTCAATGCTTATGATTACAGATTTTGGACTTTCAAAGATTTTAAAAACAAATGACGATGTATTGATGACGGCTTGTGGTACTCCAGGGTATGTCAATTTCACGAATTAAAATGAGTATATAATATGATACAATTATAAATTATTTTTTTAATGTCTTAGTTATGTAGCTCCAGAAGTACTTTCGCAAAAAGGTTATAATAAGCCAGTAGATCTTTGGAGTGTTGGTGTGATCACTTATACCATGTTATGTGGATATCCACCATTTTATGGAGAAAATCAAGCCGGGTTACTTCAATCCATCATAGCAGGAAAATATGATTATGAAGAAGATGATTGGGGTGAAATATCTGATGATGGTACGCGTTTTATAATCTTTGATCGAAACGTTAAATTTACGATTATTACGTATCTCATAAAATTCTATCTTATAATCTTGTCTTTTTTTTTAATGCAATAGCAAAAGATTTGATTGACAGCTTATTGTGTTATGACCCGCTAAAAAGAATCACAGCAAAAGAAGCACTTAAACATAATTGGTTCATTTCGGCAGCAGCAGACGTGAATCTTATTGATAATGTACGAAAAAATCTTTCGCCAAAAGATACTTTTAAAAGAGCAGTCCTTCTTGTTCAAGGGGTAAATCGTCTACAAAAATTATCAAGGAATAGGCAACAAACTGATAATGATAAACAAGAGATATTTTAGGTCTATTATATTTTAAAGTCATGTTTTATTACAATGTATTTTAATAATAATAATAAAAGTGACTGAAAAGAATTTAATATATTCAATTTGAAACGTCAAACACACATATATTGTGTGTTAATTAAAAATGTGCCTCGCGCGACAAGATGAAATTCTCACACACACCTTGCGCAAGGTGACATCAATCTCATGTGAAGTAAAATAATTCAATTAATATAATTTTCACTATAAAAAATTTTAAATTAAAAATTCATCGCTGTCTCACGTAAAATCGCGCGATGTGACCTTGCGTGATATACACTAAGTTTACCTCGTACAAGTGATGAAACGTTAATTTTTTTTAATTATAGTTTATGGAGTATTGAATTGTGTTTCCAATTATACCATCTTAAACTCGGACTTTGAGATAAGTGCACGCCCTGTCATTATTAATTTTGTGCCATCTTTATTCTTGCCATTTTTATTATCGTTATACATTTATTTTTTTACTTAATTTAGTGTATTTATCATTACAACGTTATGTTACGTACCTACTTTATACACCTTATATGGTTATTTATTCACATCAGGGTAGTAATACAAAAAAATACAATCAATTAATTGGTCAACTAATCGATTAGAAATGACTTGGTATGATAATATAAAAACAATTAGTCGATTAGTCAACTAATCGATTAACTGACCAATCGATTAGTTGCTAACTCGATTTACTAATCGATTTTCGATTGGGAACATCAGTTGTTACCGTATAGCGCGCCATAAAGTACCCCCATTAAATAGTACCCCCATATATTAGTACCCGGGTACTATATTAGTCTAACGGCCTTGAAGATCCCGGGTACTATATTGGGTACTATATTATATCTATCTCTCCCAGAAAAACTAATATGTATTCGAAATGAAGCAAAAAGCATTATGTCAGTATCCTAATTACCCCTGCCGAACACAGTACCCTCCATACATAGTACCCCCAACCATACACAGTACCCGGGGGGTACTATTTGTGGTTAACACGAGTTTCCTGGTTAATACCCGGGGTACTTTATGGCGCGCTATACGGTAAATTTGATGTAATTTAAGAATAACAACGCGTGTAGGATTTATGACGCGTAGAGTGCAATAATAACAGATAAACAAGGCTTTATCGATCATGATCGACAAGGTTACGAAAAAATTTTTGAAATATAAAACCATTAATAATACACAGTTTTATTTCCAACTCTTTATAACGACGAATACGTTTAAATAAGAACTAAACAAAAAACATTCAAAGTAAGCCACTTATTTATATTTCTGCAAATTTGAATACCATGATGCAAAGACACTGCTAAAGAGGTTTTTTACTTTTAGTCATTACTGCTTATGATATCTAAAAGAGAGAAGTACTAAGCTGTCGTATTGGGGATTTTTGCATAAAAACTGGGATAAAATTATTGAAAGAAGATGAGAGCTGCAGACTTTGTCGATGCAATTAGAAGCAAAGTCTAGAAAGAAGATGAAAGTAATAGGAGAGATGACAAAATGTAAGTTAATAATTTTATGAATTTATTAAAAGTTCTAAGAATTAAATTGACTAATTTTTTTTTTTTTTTTTTTTATAGAAAAATGGAAAATAAAATTTATTACTATAAATTCCTCCCGAAGGGCACAAAGCATTAGAAAAGGTCCTTAATAGAAAAAATACTTTAACTCTTTTATTGAACTAAGATTTGTTTTATGATGATCCTCCGGCATACTTAATGGCAACATCAAACGAAGGTTTAAAAACAATATGTCTGAGGATATGATACATCTGCATTGGATATTCTTTCAAGGAGCATCTCGGTGAAGACCTACCGAATCTTTTTTTTTAACATTAAGGTGATTAACACTAAATATATACCCAGCCTTGGCCTAAGCGAATCGGTATCATCACCTCACCAACCCAATGAATGCAACATATCAAGATATGAAGAGTGGTCACATCGATGTAAATATATAATTTATATACTGTTTATGTAACGATACTATAATAAATACATAGTATATTCCTTCACAAACGCCCGCCACTCTAAATCTGTTATCATCGGTAATCGAACGTGTCACCCAGTGAATTTAAGATTTTTTTTTTCTAAATTTTCATTATTCCTCGTGCATACACTAGAAAAAAAATTTATTTTCGAACATTAATCGCTAGCTTTGAAATTTATTTGAAAGATAAAGAAATACTATACTGCAATATAATTATGAAATTAATGTAATTGTAAATAATAAAGAATAAAATATAAATCTAAACAATATAACATAAATAAATGGATTAATTAATAAATATTCATAAATAAAAACATAGTCTAGGTGGGGTAACGATCTTCTCTAGCAGAGTATAGGCCAAAAGCTCTATTCTTAGGTTTTAATAGACAGTTACAATGTATTCTAATGTACAATATACAAACTTTAGTTACGTAATTTTGGTATAGGTCGTGATCTATAACATAACGTAGATCGATGTAAATCAATTTAGGTCAAATGATTGATAATAGAAAACTTCCATTCTTCTGTCAGTTTCATGTACTACTGTGTTCATTAATAAACCATTATTTTGAGAACTAATTATACGAGAATTAAAGAATTAGAGACAGAAAGTGATATTATTAAAGACACCACTCATATAATTGAAATCTACAGTAGTACACGTACGTACATGCGAATAACATACTGTAAATGCAAAGACCAATTAGAAGCCATAATCTAATCACACTCACAGCTGATAGGAAAATTTATTTGTAGTATATCGATATTACTATTTATTATATACTATGAGAATTTAAACCAGTCAACGTAAAGATTGTTCAATGTAAGTTGTTTAGATTTTCGTGCTTCAGCAGGATATAAGTAATAGATCATCCTTAAGCTATTCACTAACCTTTTTAAAACTTTACTCCTTTCACATGTTTTTGAAATGAGTTTCTATACGTCATTAATTAATTATTCAATATTATATCTCACATGTGATCATCCTTTCATTTAACGTTAATACGTAACTTTTTGACATCTACTTAATTTTTAATGATCTACTGAAATGCATTCTATATCCGCTTATCATATTATAAAGATTATCCTTGAATAACGATAAATGTTTTCATTTAATACAGTTTTTAATAAGGAAATCTTTTTTAAAAAAATAAAATCTGGCATTAGTACAATCTCAGATAATTATTAGTTAATCTGGCGGCGAATTTAATATGCGTCATTTCAGGGCCTCTTCGGGATAAGGTGAGTGGCACAGTAGTCACGAGCATGCCAATTACATATATATATTTTTTAGTCAACGGAACATATTAGCAAGACTGTCGGGAAATTTCGTAATAGTAGATAGTCAACGAACAGAAAAAACTTCGGGATGTGTAAAATTGTCTGGGGATTTTAAATATGATAGCGTGCCAAATTTTTTTAACCGTGCCACTCACCTTACTTTGAGGGCCTAGAAGCTGACATATTAAATTTCACTACCAGATAAACAAATTATTGGCTGTGTAGCACCCAATAACTCTATAGTATTTTGGTTTTTAACAGAACTTTTAATAATGATAAAATCACTAAAATCAACCCGATAGATTGTGAGATATTGGTATGAATCATCTAGATTTTTTTTTTCTTTGCAGATCTGCAAGGAAAAAACAATATGAATTACACATCTCATGTTATGGATCAATGGGCTAGTCCAATAGGTTTTCTTTTATTATCACTCACGATCTACTTTATTAGGTCGTCTTTAACGACTTTAACCGCTTTTACAACTTTTGCTAAATTATTTAGCTTTGTTTAATGTTAGACTATAAAAATTTCTTGCTTTCATTTGGAAGTATTCAATCTTCAAATGCCTCTTTACATTTTCCTAAATTGATTAATTGATATTCAAAGTAATAGAGCTCCTTTTTTTATTGTAAGGTTTAATTATATTTTAGCAATTCGTTTCCATATATGGAAAATATGAATAAAGGCTTATTTTAAAAAAAATACTAAAAGCGATTCAATAACATAAAGGTATTCTCAAGTGTCACTCAATGAATTGGAGGCAAAAATATTAATAAGTCGGAAATCGAATAAATTAATAAGTGAGTTACCGCTTCGATAAATAAAATAAGAGCAAACTTATATTTTCTAAAATTTAAAACTCAAATTTCGCGCAACGAATTTTTAGTAAATTATATTAGTAATTCGAAAGTTCATACTGTATGAGTGTCGCTAAGGGAAAACCGCTTTCAATTATAATTTGTGCCGAACACAATTCTTTAAATTAGATAGATTGCGTCCGATCACAGGGTTTCCCTTATATTGAACTATGGTTATAAATTTATATTACGTATATATATAGTTAGTAGAGTTCCAATCCATAAAGTGTTTATCCAGATAATTATTAGATATCCATTATCTGGATATCCGTCAGAATATATCTGATCTGTTTATCCGATCTGAATTATCCAGATAACTCAGATACGGATAATCCTATGACAACTTTTTTCATCCAGAAATCAAGAGAATCGATTATATATTTTATTAATAATTGGATAATTTTTATCTGTATACTACTGTCTTCTTCCTATATAGTCACTTCCTATATAATCACATCATAGTAAACCCCTTTTTATAATCACGTCAAGGCCTGCAACACTTTACTAATAAACTTATAAAAAAAATATCTTTATAAGCACATCATAGTAAAAACCTTTATACAATCAAACAATTTGTATGATACGGACTGCGTGATTATAGAGGAGGATGATAGTAGTGTATAAAAACATAGGTACGTACGTATGTACGTACTTGTAATACCTTCAAAACTTCAGTATAAATATTAACCTAATTTAACTATAACCTAAATTTAATTTTTGTAATTTTTCGTAACGTTAAATTTGTTACATGGATCTACGTACAAATTATAATTAATGAAATCCGGATATGGATGCCCGGATAACGAATGAAGTTTATTTAGGAATAGGTTATCAAAATTTGCGCACGTATGTAATGGTTGTTAATCCACGTTTATGTATGATATCATGACGAATGGCGACTTATAAACACTACTTTAATCAATGAAAAAACATGTTACAGTAACGTTAATTGGTTTGTTTTTTCATTGATTACAAACGAAGGCAAAAACATCGTTCTTGGCCCACCTGACCCAGTTTTATTGACCCACTCAAATAATAATAACAATAATAATGGAAAATAAACTCATTGTGGCTATCAGAGCACACAATTCCATTGTAAAATGCCGGAGGTTACGTTCAATTAAGATGACTTCCGGCGTAGTTTTAAAACGGCCGGTGATATCTGATAGTCCTAATATTCTGTTTCCCGATTATAAGTAAGACGTGCGCCTATTCCGGGTTCAAATGTGCCCATTCGGGCTCATTTGAACCCACTTCGGGTTCATTGAACCCACTTCGGGTTCAAACGTGCTCATTCGGGTTCAAACGTGCTCATTCGGATTCAAGTGTGCTCATTCGGGTTCAAGTATGCTCACTTCATATTAAAATAAGAAAATTTCATGTGCAATCCGCACATCGAATTTTTTACACTGCTTTTCAACTCAAAATCGCACCGGTTATATATTTTTAATCTACATTGGATTCTCAATAGTCAAGAACTGTACCCAATGACGAAGATACCTTCCGACAGCTAACAATTATTTCCAAAGGTTTGTACTTTCTTTCAGAAATTAGTAATTCATCTTTCCAAGCATATTCGAACATACAGTAATGTGCATGTCACGTCATATTGATTAAAATCGACGTGAACTTTTAAGGCTAGGTCAATAAAAATGGGTCACAGTGTTTCTGCCAAACGAAGAGTAACACCTTTATTTCCCACTACGAGCAGTAGATCTTAAATTATATGAAACCCCTTTTCGGGCTAGAGATGTAATTAATAATACCCCTTACTTATCGTTATCTTTACTAACGCTAATTATTGTTTATTACCACAAAATGCAGCCTGAAATAATATACACATTCTACCCTCATTATAATGTATTGGTCGGCTAAGTTATAATGAATATCCGCTATAGTATTATAAACCACTATGTTTAAATTGTCTATAGAATCACACTCCAATATAGTGAGAGAACCGCTTTGACAGATCCACTATAACGAGAATAAGAGTGTAATAAGTAAAAATACATACTAACAGTCGCCCATCTTGCAAATATTATAAAAATTTTAGTTCTTGTTTTAAGTGGAAACGAATTTACCCGTCATTATTAAATTTAATCAATCCCCATAATGATAATATTATAATCTAAATCAATTTGAATTGTTTTCAGTGTTCAAACTTTAACTTATTAAATTATTTAATCGCTAAAAGCAGGTGTCCCGTATATGTGCCGTAATTTAGTAATGACATTGTAAGATCGATTTTTAGATAAAGTTGTAACAAGTGAGTGACGTAAACAAGTCTGCACAATGATAGGTTTGGATAAAATTACAAATAAGCTCACTTATTAAACAGGAATAATCCGGATTATCCGGACCCCAACCACTAATTGACGCTAACCGCTATTAATACAGTAATATGTTATATAAACATGTGATCTCACTTGGCGCCTGATGTTATTAACACTAATGATTGAAGAGATCTCAAAATTTTTTTAGTTTTCCCTAATATGGACAAATGAGTATTCAAATCTGTGATTGTGATTGTACTCAAGTACTACTTGTAACATTCGTTTATCATTATTTAAAAATGGCACTCATCCACTTTTCATCTTGAAGTGGTCTAGTATTAAGAAACGAGTTATAGGTACTTTTTTTTATTCTTTATTTGACTTTATGACGCATTTTTTATTAAAAAAAAAAAAAAAACAACGCCAGAATTTTAAACAGTTGACACCATCTTTCTTAAATTTCCGTATTTACCTTTATCGGGAATTTTACTCTTTCATCTTTGATGTTTCGACGATGTCAATGAATGAATGAATGCTCTATATTATTTTGTGTGGCGCAGCAAAGAATTTCCATTGCTCTCTATCTGATATCGGTACATTATCAATATGTATACTTACTTTTTACTAATTGTATACGTGGTCCTTTTTCACAAAGGCTAAGTAACGATTCTGCATAACTCCAAAAAAATATAATCATGTCGGATAAAGATAAAAAAGACGAAAAGTATGTTTATCTATATATTATATATATATGTGTATATAAAAAAAAGTCAATAAAATAGATTAATAATAATATTATTACCTTTGTAATAACAAATAGCTGGTTTACTCAACTTGGCACTCACATCAACAATACGATAAAATCTTTTGTACCCGAAAATATTCTCAATGATTCCCGAGTTGTATCCGCTTTCGATGATTTGGATGAAATTGTAAATTCAAAAATACGTGATGTCAGACTTCATCCGGAGATTGAATGGGATGCTAGTGTGAGGTAATTTATTATGATTATGATGATTATTATTATTAATTTTTTAAATTCAAAAAAAAATAGATTTAATTTTTAATTTCTCTAATAAATTTATAATAATTCAGGAGATCTAATGAACTTTGTGATGAAGAAAAACAATTCGTTCGTGATAGAAAGAATCACATTCGTGAATCTTTTGCTAAATATATCGGTGTTGATGTAAGTGAGGTTCATCCTGATGATATTCCAACCATCGGATTTATGGGAAGTGGTGGTGGATTTAGAGCAATGATAGTTGTCACTGGTAAATAACTATTTTATTATTATTATTATTATTGTTGTTATTATGAGTGAATTTTTTAATGTTTATATATATATTAATCAAATTTGGTTATTTTAGCTTATTTTGCCGCTATGAAAGATTGTGGTCTATATGAATGTGGCACTTACGTTTCGGGTAACACTCAGAAATAATTTGTTAAGTTTTCTAAAATAATTTATCTTAAAAAATCTAATCGTATGATACGGTTATTAATAGGTCTTAGTGGTAGTTGTTGGAATTTGGCTCAATTATATACCTCAATTGCTCGTAATAACCCCCAAAACCACCCTCTTGATGAACTATTGAATTTTTATAAAACAAAACTTACTCATAGTATCACTAATATTCGCGGAGTTTTTAAAGAACTCGCTCATAGTGGTAATCCCAAAACCGCTGTTGAGCTTGCCTTTGGTGGTTTACACCAAAAAAAACTGGGTGGTGCCCCAGCAAACATTATGGATCTCTATGGTGCATTATTGGGTGCAAAATTATTTATAGGTTCAGACCCAACAACCCAGCATGAAGATTTCAAATTGAGTAGGCAAAGAAAATATATTGATGGTGGAAAAGATCTTTTACCGATTCATGTTTGGTATATTTATTTATGTTCCTTTTTTTTTTTTTTTTTTTTATTATTATGTTGGATAAATTTTTAATATAATAAAATTTTCAGTGCTTATCATGTTCGTCCATGGAAAGATGGTCTTGATGCAAAAGAAGCTGCTTTGGTTGATAATTATGCACAAGTCTGGGAAGAATACCAGAAACTGGACGATCATTATCAATGGTATGAAGCTACTCCTTATGAATTTGGAACTGAAGAAATTCCTGGTAAGTTTTGATATATTATTATTTTTTAATAATATTAATTAATCAAAAACTTTTTTTTATAAACATAAAAAAATAGCATACATTCCTACATGGGCATTTGGTCGAAAGTTTGAACATGGTAAAGATGTTAACCGTGTACCCGAACAAAATATTGGTTTAATGATTGGGTGTGTTATATTTTTATTAAACTTTATTATCATTATTATTATTATTATTATTTTGTTATCAAATTATTGAATTTTAATTTTATTATTTAGTTTATTCGGTTCTGCTCCATCTGCACCTCTTCTTTTCGAAATTAATCAGCTTGAACTGGCTCTTGGAAGTGGTTGGGCAAAGAAGGAATTTAAACGTTTATATGATGATGTAAATTGAGACTACCTTCATATTCTAATAACAGAAATAGTTTGTTACATACATATATTTAATTATTTTACTTATTTTGTTTTCATTCGTTATTTTAATAGGCAATGGAAAAAATGGGTGAACAAAAACAACGTATTTTTGAAGGTCATCAGCCTGTACCATCTCCAGAAAATAACAATTTCACTTATCGTCTTGATCATCCACCATATAAACTTGGTATTACTAATTCTCCATACCTAAAACTTATGGATGCTGGAGTATCAAATGATTCACCAGTTTACCCGATGTCTCGTCCTGCAAGAAAAATTGAAATTGTTATTGGTTTTGATTGTTCAAGTGTAATTGTTGGTCGTGAATTATTTGAAAAAGAACAAAAAGAATTTTGTGCAATTAGAGGATTTGAACGTAATGCTCGTGATACTACTAACAAATATTGTGAAATTCATGATTATACACCAAATGGTAAAACTAATAATTATTGTCCACCTGCTGAACATCCATTTACTTTATGTTATTTCCCATATTTACCTAATGATAAAGTTGATCCAAAGTTTGTACCAGCTACTGAAAAATTCATGGCGTTTAATAATTTCGTTTATACTACTGAACAAGTTGATAAAACTGTTCAATTAGCTAGACAAAATTGGGATGATGGTCATCAAAAAGTTAAAGATGTTATTATTGATGTATGGAAAAAGAAGAAAGCTGCTAGATTGAGTGGTGGAAAAAAATAATACACACACATTTCCATTTTCTATCTTGTATAATTTATATATATATGTATATTGTTTGTTGTGTATTTTAAAAAGATTCTCTTCTTTATTGTATTTATTATGTAACTATCAACATCGAATTATAAATATATCAATATAATTGTTGATTAACAACCTTCTTTCGTAATATATGTTTGAAATAACGATCACAGTACAATTTATACCGTTATATATCAATATTTGGAAGCAACAGATGTCATATAACGTAATAAATGAATACAAAAAAAATAAATATACCGCAAAAAATAAATTCAAACAAACGAATTTTTGTTTGAAAAATATACGATATTGTATGAGTTGCAAAAATTTAAACGCGTCAGTAGGGATTAGATAAAGCATTTAGAACGGGTGTTCATTATAGAAAGCTTTGGAGAAGGGTTTATATAATAGGTATATTTAGATCATTTAGAAAAACTCTATATATAGCAGCAAGAACATGATAATACTAAAAGTTATAAATAACATACTTTTTATATTGTTAACAAGGTATTTAGCAAACATATTTAATTTAAATAAACGTCAATATTTTTATTTATTGTGAAAAAAACCCCATTTATCACTAATAATTACATAATTACATAAAAATTGCCACATTCTAGATATTTTACTCATGCGTTTTTATTTATTTCTTCCGTTGTTACAGCTTTATCGCACCGTCCAGTAAGAACACACCATAACGGCTGTAATGGTTCGGCATTTATACCTCGTTCGACCATTCGAAATCTCCAATCATTCAATCTTTTTAATGCATCATTATCTGGTACTCGTCTATTCCCATCAACATCCTCAGGGCCAGACCATAAAACTTCTGCAGCGGCCGAAGAACGTGGCCATAATTGTTGTTCGTAATTTGTAGGATCGGATTGCTCAGACCATAAAAGAACTTCACCTAGATAATCAATAGACAATTGATAGGATTAAGATAAGAATAATTATTATGTATAATGGCCGACAAATAATACATTCGCTAATAAATACCTCCGATAACAAATTTGGCTTCTTCATCTGATAATTCTTTTATGGGATTATATGAGTATATCATTTGCCATGTTTTATATGGATCACACCTAAAATAAATTAAATAAATAAATGTTTTTAATTTTATTAATTATTTTCATTAGTCCCATTCCTTATTATCTATACTTACCAACTTTTCCCTTCAACATTATTACCAAGCCATCCACCATGTCCACAATCCAAGTACCAATAATCTCCACTACCAGTCACAACTCTATACCCTTTCTCCACCACTTTTTTCACCATCGTGTGATTCTTCCATACTTGGACCACCGTATCTTTTGGCAACTCTATATTATGTTCCGTTATCATTTCTTGCCATGTCATTGGTATTTTCCCTTCGTTTTTTAGTATCGTATAGAGGTTGGTCACAAATTTATCTAACAAGGATTCTATGGTAACGTCACCCTGTTGGACAAGTGTTTCCCAGCAGTTCATGTTTACTTCATCACCGCCAGTGTGAT
This sequence comes from Dentiscutata erythropus, assembly GCA_910591965.1. Classification (NCBI taxonomy): domain Eukaryota; kingdom Fungi; phylum Glomeromycota; class Glomeromycetes; order Diversisporales; family Gigasporaceae; genus Dentiscutata; species Dentiscutata erythropus. The sequence continues at coordinate 9,958 of CAJVPY010000566.1, read as the reverse complement.
AAAATTTATCAGTAAAGTAGGATGCTATTTCAGGAACCAATTCATTAAGGAAGGTATAGGTTTCAGGTATGGCTGGGTTCAATTGACCACTTGGTGGTTCAGCAGAATACTTTTTATGTCAATGAAAATTTTTAATAATGAATTTCTGTTAAAATGAGTAATGATATATAAATAAATAAATTGATTTTTATAATTACCTTATCCCAATCCGGATACATATCTGTACACGTCATACTAATTCAAAATATACAAGTCAATGCAAAATGTAATAATATAATATTAAAAAATTGTAAAATGCATACATTTCTGGCATGCTTGCGGCTATAGCATATGTATGTCCTGGCATATCAAACTCTGGTATAACTCTGATTCCTCTCTGAAATTAAATTATTAATAATAAAATAAATGTTATATAACCATAATTAAAAATTTGAAGTAGATTGTGACCAATTATCATTTGATACTTTTATTTTAATTCGTGAAATAATGCAATTAATACGCCCTGAGTCACATTAAAAAAATAGTATTATATGTTTCTGAACCAAAATAAAAGTACACTACACTCCGTTGTAAATGCGCTGTCACGTATCTTATATGTTTAAAAAAAAATAAAATAAAATTTTTTAACCAGATTATAAAACGTACCGCCCTAGCATATTCATCAACGATCCTGATATCTCTTTTTGTATAAATCATTTTCTTAGGATCATACGCTCCTTTTTCACTCAATTCTGGATACTTTTCGCTAACCACCGGCCAACTAGTAGAATCCACAATATGCCAATGAAAAACATTCATTTTATTCCAACTCATAACGTCCAAAGTTTTAAGAATTTCTTTAATTGGATAAAAGTTTCGTGAAGTATCGAGTAAGAGACCTCGATGCATAAATTTTGGAAAATCTTTTATGTTATGAGGTGCAAATGGAAGAAATAATTCTTCATAGTTACGGTTGTAATATAATAATTGTGAAAATGTGGTAAGACCGTGTAAAATTCCATAAACTGTTGGTGCCTTCAAATATGCTATTAATTCTTTTTCATTGTCGTCTTTCTTATCCGGTATTATAAGTTCATATGACTCATCTGTTCCTAACGGAATTCCTTCACTCATCTCTTTATTATAAGTCCAATCAATATACTCTTCTTCTGAATCATCCTGATCTTTTTTAAGATTATCAGTTATTTCAATATTAATAGATGACAATGTCAATATCGAATCGTCTACATCCTCTGGAATTTGGAATTTAACATTAGGTGAAAAATGTTTTTCCTTTTTCAAAAATATTTGCAACCGATTTTTAGCAGATTCTATTAATTGATCTGTGTATGAATTTAAAAATTTTGGGTCATATTTTACGGTGAAGGTGGGATAAACACGAAGAAGTGAAGTACCATTTGACCAGTTTTGTGGTAGTGGCCAAAGAGAGTTCACAAAATTTGGAAATATAAGTAGAATTAGGATCGATGAAAATTTTAAGAAAATCAAAGACATTCTTAGATTTTGGAAAGAAAACCTAAATCAAAATTTATACAATTGTGGTAGGGATCCGATAATTTGGCTAGTTCCAAACCTGTTGTACAAGGATCTAACTACTAAATTAGGTCAAAAGAATTTACGAAATGCGATACAACCCGGAATAGATAACTCTGGGTCATCAAATCTGGTCATTTGCTTTGTATCACTCAATAATCCTAAGGTGCATAATTGGAAACTGGTATTCGATAATATTCTTTATCGAAGCGGAAAGCTCCTATTTCTATGCGCTTTGATGACTGAAATTGCATTTTTAAATAAAAATATAGAAATGTAGTTTTAACATTTTCCGTCTATAGGGTTCCGGACTTGTACCGGTTTCCGGTTTCTAGTTTATATAGTGATGGATAAAATTTACTTTACTGTTATATAAATAGGGAATTGCTATTGGTACCCCAAAATTTGCTAGCTATACCCCCCATACAAATTAAAGTTTTTTTTTTGAACTTTGAGCGAAGATAACTCGACAACCACCAAGTTAAATTCGACAAACTTTTTTATTTGAATTCCATAGAATTCAACTCAATTTTTTTTATTTTTTGAGCGAAGATATCTCGACACTCACCAAGCCAAATTCGATGAACTTTTTTTTTTCTGAATTCTAAGAATCTGTAGAATTTAAATAAAAAAAGTTTGTTGAATTTGGCTTGATGATTGTCAAGATATCTTCATTCGAATTTTTAAAAACTCAATGCCTACGAATAGAAGCTGCACCAAATTTTTTTTATTCTTTGAGCAAAGATATCTCAGTAACCATCAAGCCAAATTTGATGAACCTTTTTTTATTTGACTTCTACAAATCTGTAAGATCCAAATAAGAAAAAAAACTTTATCGAATTTGACCCTGTGGTTGTTAAGATACCTTCGTTCAAACATTGGAAAAAATTTTAGCATAGCTTCTACTTTTATTTGAGTTTTTAAAAATTTGAACGAAAGAATAAAAAAAATTGACGTTTTAAGACTTTGAGCGAAGATATCTCAGCAACTACCAGGCAAATTCAATGAACTTTTTTTTATTTGAACTATACGAATGCATAGAATTCAAATAAAAAAGCTTGTCGAATTTAACTTGGTAATTGTCGAGTTATCTTCGCTCAAAGTTCAAAAAAACTTTAATTTGTATGGGGTATAGCTAGCAAGTTTGGGGTACGAATAGCAATTCCCTTGATTTTTTTATTAAAAAAAATCAAAACGGCCATTTTGTATGAAAATTAAGTCTCCGCTATGCTTCAAACAACAACAAAAAATAAGCGTTGTAGCTTTAAAGAGTAAACTAAAATGAACCCGACAAATATAATTTCATTTGTGTGTGTTCGCTTGTTCAAGAGTCATTGCAATCTAAATTTTATATGTTTTTTACTACTTACGCTACCACTACGCCACTAATTATGAAAAAATTGATTAATGATGACCTGCACTATGTTTGTAATTAGATATGCATTAGACACTTATTAGACACCCCAACCACTGATCCACTTGAATATTATTATTATTATTCCTCACCTAACACCAAATGAAATTCAGCAGCGAGTTAATATAGGTTACTAATGAATCGGTCTTAGATTCATCCGTACCTATATTGAGACCTGCATTCATGACCACTCTGTGCAGGTTGTTAATGAAGGTTTTGACGTATTAATCCGAAAGTCCGCGAATGTTGTCAACTTCAAAATCTGGTCTCCGAAGTATAGTTGTTAGACGAAACCTTTTTCGCATGATGACGAAAGACGAAACCTAAACCCCTAAAGACGAAACCTCGGACGAAAGTCGAAACCCCAAATTCAACTGACGGAAGACGAAACCTTAAACTTAAAATGACGAAACTTTACGCTCAAAAAACCAAACCTTAGTGCTCCCACTAAAAAAAAAAACACACAAAAAGAGAACAACCTTTATTTCATTCATAATTTATAATTTATTCAAAGATCAGTGTCCGAAATTACATGTATGCTAGCAAAAATAAGCCAGTTTATTTTTTCTGGACAATGATAGGGTTGTTATAGACCAGTCAAAAAACCTTGTCAAAAAGCCATGGTACTCATGGAATAATGAATTAAACATACTGACACAAAATAAATTTGTAAGATCACAAAATAAGCACCAAGCGATTTCTCACTAGAACTGATATGTAGTGTACTAGTATCATTTCTAACTTCCTTTAAACAATTCAAGCGCCTATTATATAATAAAATTTTTGCAATTTTTATACATTTCTATATTTTGTACCCTTTACAGTAGGGACCGTCAAAAATTTGGATATCATTTATACAAATTTGGAAATCATATAAATAATGTCCAAATTTTTGACGGTCCCTGCTTTACAGTTTCATCACCTTTCATCAGTTTCATCACCTTTCGTCAGTTTCGTCATTTAAGATTTTAATTAACGAAAGACGAAACTAGGTTCGCGTTTTGTCAGCGCGAAACCTTGAGGTTTCGTCTAACAACTATACTCCGAAGCATATCATTAGAGAGATTGCGGAGAAAATAATCATGTAGGATAGTCGTGGCTAGAGAATATTTAAATTATATGTATAAGTTCGCTAAGAGGATTATTGACACAAAATAGTTCTTACCTTCAACATCGGGTATGACTTCGCTCTCGTTGGAAGCTGATTTGAAGGTCGCGTTTAGTGCCTCCACATCTTCTTCTGCGAATTTGGATGCCGAAGAAGGGAGATCCTTTAAGTCATAGCTTGAACGGGAACTGATTCTAAGGTTACTAGTGGCTCCCACAAGCCCGTGTAAATTCTCTTAATTTTGCCCGTTTTTTAAAATTTGTTAGCCACCCTTCTGACGCTTTAAAATTTGTTATCTGAAATAATTCGGCAAATTTTTGGGCTTGAGCAGTCAGCATGAACCCAGATATTGTAATATTAGCCTCAAGGGCACAGTTTACCCAAACTAATAGGGCTTGTTCTATTAGGGGAAAACCGGCGACTCTTGCCTGACAATTCGAGCTGACTTCCGTTTAAGTGCAGAAGAGCTCACACCTTCGGTTTCGACCTTTTTTCGTTTTGACATCAGTAATGAAAAAGAAGACAGATACGTATCACGAGGTGATAATCAGATATTAAGGGCGTCCGATTACATCATCCATTATGGTTTCCGATATAATTAATTAAATCTACGTAAGGTATTATATACAATCACCCAAAAACACACAAACCCAAACCACACCTCTCGATATACTCGATTGGTAGAGGCGGTTTTGATTTGGCAAGGTAAGGCTAAATCGGGTATATTGTGGGTTTTAAACAATCGATTTTTATTTTTATTCAAATACACTTAACTACTCTTTATTAGAGGGCGAAAATAGCCCATATTTATATGCGGGAGAAGAATTAAAGAAAAAGAACTTTTCTAATCTAAACCCCAAGCCACTCCAGCCATGCCGTGCCATCAAAGCTTTGCCTTCTCCGGCTAAGCTTTTGGCACCGCCCCAAGCCTAAATCGGTTCTATCCCGATTCTTCATTCTTTGTGGCTTTTGTCACAAATTTGCCACATTTCAGCCGTGATCACAGCCTGGGGCTTTGGTTCGGGTCTTCGTTACGGTTTTAGGCCTCGTGACGGCAATTTTGACGCAGCGAGTTTTGGCAATTTTGCCTCCGACAATATATATATATATTAGTTTTATTATATAATATATTTGAATCATTCATGCAGAAGTTCTACGACCTTCGATTTTATTCTGTGGTATAGCACTGGTATAGCATGCATGTGATAACCGTGATCCATTCCCTGATATTCCAGGATTGTTACTATGATTTTCCGAGAAGCAGATTTTTTCTGATCGTGACCGCAGTCACGGTTTTATCAAGTAATTTTTGCGATATAAAAAACTACATATGCAATATTTAAATAAATATATCGAACATGCAATCCGAATTGGATTTATTGAAGCAATAAAATGTGAGACTTATGGCCAGAATCGCCGAATTGGAACAGCGTGAAAGTGAAAATGTGGAGCTTAAAGCCAAGGTATTGAAGCTAGAACATAACATCGAAGAAATCAGTAACAAAGTATCCCTGCTTCGCAGAAAAGCAAACTCAATTATTGCTAATATACAGGATACGCCTTCTATAGGAAGTACCCCAAACAGATAGTCAATAAAACTGCTATCATATCTACTTCCGATATAACAGCACAAGTATGTCAACATAGGCTAAACTATCCATGTAGAACCTAAATCGCCAAAAGGCAAAGAGATCGATAATTTTTTGGATTTAACATATAAGATTAGTAACGAGATGATAAAGAAAAACAGAGATAAAAAATGTCAATCTGAAATTACATCCCAAAACTCTCAGGATCAATTATCACAGGCTTCTGAAAAACAACATACATCTTCCTATCCACCTATTAATCAAAAATATCGTATAGTCAGAAAATCAAACAAGGTATAATTCAGGAAGTAATTTTATTTATTCAAAATGGGAAACCGCTTACCTCATCAAATAGTTAAACGATGATGAGAGTGAACAAGGTTGGCTCAATTATTCTCCGATGCTGAAGTTGCGAAAGGTAAAACAATAGAGACTAAGCAAAAATCATATTTTAACTAAATAATAACCAGTAATATATAGTACTTATCTACTATATACTTACTAAGGAAATATATGTAGTTTAATATATTTTTAGTTAATATGTTCAAATACATATATTATCTAATGAATATATTACTGGTTATTATTTAGTTAAAATATGCCTTGAAAATCACGTTATGGGACATAGTAAATCATATGGGGGGGTGTCAGTAGAAACCAGGCAAATTGTTTTTAGTAAGTTTTTTTAAAACTTTAAATTAAAATATCTCAACAACTATTAAACCAAACTTAATAAATTTTTTTTTATTTTAATTCTATAACTAAATAGTATTAAAATAAAAAAATTTTTATCAAGTTAGATTTAATAGTTGTTGAGATATTTTAACTTAAAGTCTAAAAAAAAATTACTTAAACAATTTGCCTGGTTTCTACTGACACCCCTCCATATAACAGGGACAGCATGCAGTACAGATTTTCTGCATCCGGACTGCAGATCATTTCCGATCTGGCTCTGAAATCTAATAAAATTTAAAAATTTTTAAAGCTTTGGGTGAAGATATCTCAACAAACACCTAACTAAATTCTTTTTATTTGAATTCTGCTAATTTGTTGAATTCAAATAAAAATATTTCATCAAATTTTATCAGACAGTTACTGAGATATAATGCTCAAATTTGGAAAAAAAATTCAAACCATTTATCAAAATAGAAGCTGTGTCAAATTATTTTTGATACTTTAAACAAAGATATCTCAACAACCACCTGATCAAATTTGATAAAAAATATTTTATATTAATTCTACAGATTATTAGAATTTATATAAAAAAAATTTTATTAAATTTAGTCAAGTAGTTGCCAAGATATCTTTGCTCAAAGTTGAAGAAAATTCAAAACATCAAAGTTGTGCTAATTATTTTTAAAATTTGAGCAAAGATATTTCGATAACTGCCTAACAAACATTTATGAATTTTTTTTTATTTAAATTCTACAAACATATAGAATTCAAATAAAAAAATTTTCATCGAATTTGGTCAGGTAGTCACCAAGATATCTTCATTCAAAGTTGAAAAAGTTGGAAAAGTTAGAAAAATTCAAAACATTGATTAAAATAGAAGTTGCAAATTAGTTTTAAAATTTTGAGCAAAGATATTTTGATGACCACCTGATCAAATTTGATGAAAATTTTTTTATTTAAATTTTATATATTTGTAGAATTTAAATAAAGAATATTTCATCGAATTTGATCAGGAGATTGTCAAGATATTATTGCTTAAAGATGGAGAAAATTTAAAAGTTAATTATTTTTTTATTTTTATTTTTTATTAATATAATGTCATAGTAGAAACTTTATTACAGTCAGTCTGAAGATTGAAAGTTATTTTATAGTCTACAAATCCAGGTAATGGGACAGATAAGCTATTTATTTATAACCTGGCTGCCAAAACCCTTCAACTTGAACTAGCAAATTTTAAGAAGGTTGATTAGAAAAGGAATTTCTATGGTTAAAGATTTCTAACTACACTTGTGCTACAGAGCACCCAATGTGACATTACACCTCCTATTTCCTATTTTAGTGCTATTATTAGTTTAAATAAATAAAATAAATCTAGCTAGGATAGGTTGTATTATGACATTACATAAGGCATATTGTTAGAGAAAAACCTTGTAAGTACTATTTTTTAATAGGAGAGCGTGAATTTGGTAGTTTAGTAGTAGATGTTTCTGTGCTTGATTGATTGGTAATAAGTGGCAGAGAAAATTTGGTACATTTAGTTTTATTAGTAATATTTCAGGCCAATTCCCATTGGTGTTGATGTATATTTCGTTGAGGCTATATTTATGATAAAACCATTTAAAGAGATTGTTTGAAAGACTGATCGCAAACGATTCAGTTTGTTTTTTTAGTAGAATTTTAAGAGTATAATAAATTGGTTTTGAGTAGATACCGAGAATAGTAGGGAGTAGAAAATTATATTGAAGATTTATAGAATCAAGTATAGCTTGTGAAAGAGTATTAAGAATTGTAATTGATAGAGTAAATGTAATTTTGAGCTGATTTAATGTGTTTGAGGTTATATTAAGAAGTGATTGTCGAATATTTTCATTATTTTTTGAACATAGAAGTATGTGAAGAGTATTTTCTATTGTGGAACATTTACAACAGCCATTTGTTGTATAAAGGTTAGGGTATTGGATTTTAAGATTTTGTATAGTAGATAGATTATTTGTAAGGACTTTAATATAAAAGGAGTATTTTAAAGAGCAATACTCAAGAGAGTTAAGAATTTTGAAAGTAAGATTCTAATTTATGTCAGATGTATAATTATTAAAGAATTTGAGAGAGGTCTATGAGAGAAGCTCTTGAATTGTAATAGTGTTTTTGATGAATGAACGAATTTTAAATGTTATTGTGTGGTTATACCAAATAAAGTGAATAGAGAGATTAAAGTGTGAAAAGAGGATTTCTATAATTGGTTTAGTTGTGCCACATTTAGCTAGAAGATCAGCTTGGTTGTGGAGGGAGTTATTTGAATGTGATTTAACTTTAATAAGATTAATTGAAATATTTTTAGTAATTATAAGTGCATTATTAATAAAGATAATGTTACAGTTTTTTTATTGGATAAGTTTATGAGATGTAAAATCTGATAATCCTTTAATTTCTAAAAGGTTGTCCATATAAATAGTAAGTGTAGAATTGATTGGTAAGGTAAAAAGTAGAGGAATTGTTGCTATTAGTTCTGAGCGAGTAGAATCAGGAGAAGGAGGGATTGCTGCACAAAAATTAATAGAGGGGTCATTTTTACAGATCCAGCCAATGCCGGTCTGTATATTAGATGTTAGAAGATTTTTGATAGAAGTATCAGTATAGAATTGTAAATCAGTTGTGTTTAAGTTTGAGATATTGTTATGTAGTTGGATTAGGTGGTTTTGGTAGCTAGGTGTTTTGATAGTGTGTTGTATAAGATGTATTTCACGAGAGGATAAATTGATTTGAGGTTGGTATAAAGAAGGAGTTGGAATTATAGTAAAATTTTTAGATATATTGATTATTGCAAGAATCTCATTATAGTCTATTTGTAAGAGTAGTTTTTTGAAATTAATTTGTTTGTATAGTAGATTTATAAATGTTGAGTTGGATGCTGTATTATTAGTTTTTACCAGTTCTGTAAATCCTGCAAATCCTGTTTAGTTTGTATAGTTGATGAGATGATTTGGTAGTGACTAATTTGTTAAAAGTTTGATTGATTGACAATTATATTTGAATTATGTAATGAAAGTTGGTAAGAAAAGGCTGAATTTGTTAGAAATATTAGATTGGTAGTATTAATAAAGCAATTTGTTGAAGGTATAGCCAGGTAGTTTGAATAGAGTTTGATTGTATATTTTGTAGAAGTTGTGTAAACCAGCGAGGTTGACATCCTCTAGTTGCTTTGTTTGTATATTATTTCACAGTAGTAGAAAATTATTATCTGCAGTTGTAATTTGTTTAATAAAGAGAATTTTGTTATTTTTGAGACTGTTAATTGTAAGGTTATTAGGAGTTGTTGGAAGTATATCATAAATTAGATATGAGTTGTTGTGGAATAAAAGAAGAGAAAGTTGAGGAATAGAGGAAATTGTTATATTATTTTTGGCTAGTTGTGAGAAATGAAAAAGGAGAGTGTAGTTTTGTGTTTTATGATAGTGATGAAGAAGTATTTTGTTTGATAGGTTGGCTGACCAAATTTTGAAGAGCCAGAATTTAATACGTGAATGCCAATAATGTGGAGAAGTAAGAAAAAATTAAATATACATTCAATATTTGAAGCACTAACTTTTTGTATTATGTTATTAAGAGTAGGTAAGTTAAAAGTAAGTGGATTAGTTAGAG
>CAJVPY010000565.1:0-25690 GCA_910591965.1 Dentiscutata erythropus | reverse complement strand
ATCAATCTTCTTAAAATTTACTAGTTCAAGTTGAAGGGTTTTGGCAGCCTGGTTATAAATAAATAGCTTATCTGTCCTCTTATCTAGATTTGTAAACTATAAGATAACTTTTAATCTTCAGACTAACTGTAATAAAGTTTTTACTATGGCATTATATATATAAATATATATATATATATATATAGTTAATTTTGTAAATTGCTAAAATTCTAATAAATTAGTGCAAGGTTATCAAAGAAAAAAAAATTAGTAAATAATGAATTTGTTTTTTAAATATAAAAGTATAATAATCTAAATTAATTAATTTGAATCTGAATTATATATTAAGAGATAATTTATTCAATGCATATGCAATATTGTTGTCTCATAAGATCAGGTGTAATGTAAATCAAGTTTCATATAATTAGAGTTAGGGTTAGATAGAGTTAGTGTTAAAGTTAGTGTTAGAATAGTGTTAGGGTTAGGGTAAAGTAAAGTTTTATAGTAAAATTTTGTAATGAATTTTTTTTGTTAGAGCACAAAAGGTAGTTTCTTATACAAAATTTTGAGTTATAAGTGATTTTCTCAAAATGAACGTTTGTTTTGAATTTTCCTAATTGTGCTATATTACACCTCATCTTGAATTTTTATTGGTCAATCATGTGAGATACACATAGCATATGTCGCATACGAGCAATAAATAAATGTACTTATATATTAAAATTAGATTATCCAAAAAATTTTATATCTGTAAAAATCCGAATTAAATTCAGATTATTTAAAACATTATAGTGAAAATTCCAGATATTCTATCAAGAATATCAAGAATTAGGTCGCATTGCATGCTGAAGGAATGGGTTTTACATAGAGGGCATTTGGACAAGGATCATTTTTGTATTATTTATATAATTATGTATTTATTAATAAAGAATTTGAGAATTTGTATAGAACATGTTATTACAAAGAGGTAAAAATAATGCCTTTAAATACATGTTTTAGAGAAAAAATAAAAGAAATCTAATAGGTTCTCTAAAACTAAATGGGTTGTTTGGGTTGTGTAGGTTGTATAAACCTTACAGTTGTATAGAATACATAGACCTTGTAAATATATATGCATGGATTATAGACTGCATATAGACTGTGGTACTCCTATATGGGGTAAGTTAACTAATTGTAATATACAAATAAAAGGGGTAATTGTCATGTGCTAGAAAAATAGTCACATGCTATAAACTAACTACTATAATACTATGATACTATAATTTTTATCACAACATATCTGAATTGTATCTGAATGATATTTTCTTTAGCAGATTAAGTTTCTAGTCCAACTAAAGGTTTTACACTAGATGCTTGTATCTGTAGTCTAACTACAGGGCTACTCATTTAAACTTTTTAATCACAACTGCTATTTATCAGTTAGCTACTACTATTATATTTGTATTTCAAGCTACTTTTTATAGTACTGCTATAATACAATCTATATTTTAAATTATAATCTTTCTAATTAGTCATTTAATATTTATTTATCTCTTATAAAGTTTACAATAACCTTGGTGTTTGCTAGAGATGTAGCAACTTAGTGTAGTGGTTTAGTTATCACCCTCTCCAAGCAGCAGGTCTAGAGTTCGAATCCCACGAACAATGATTTTGAAAATAGATCTGTGTTATGGTTAACGGTTGTTGATTGGATCTAGAATCAAATCTGCAATCTCAGTTATACTATCTAGTAATGGAAGCTTTGGTGTAATAAATTTGAGGAACTGGAATAACTAAAAACCTGTTTGGCAATGATCTTTGACAGTACTACAAAAGGGCTGAATTCAAACTGGGGCCTGAGATCAGAGAACCAAGTGACCAGGTTCTAAAATAGTGAAGAACACACTAGCTAAACTGCTGGGTTGTTGCATTGGAGAAAAAGAACATATGCTTCAAAATTATAAACCAAGAAGAGAGCATCCTTCAGGTATCTAAAGCCTAAACAGACTGACTCATCTAGGTTGCTAGCTGGAAGTTATAGAGGGACCAATAAAGAATCTGAGTAAAAAGACAATTCCAAATACAGATACTGGGATTGTTGGGAACTTTACAAGAGCAGGTGTATATAATAGGTAACTAATTAGGAAGGTTGTGCTTGAGATATGAATCAGGTTAGGGGTGTGCCATTTATCATATAATATTTTTTACTTAGTAGCCACTCCTATCCATGTATAGTATGATCACTTTATCTAATTTTGATTAGTTAATATTATATATAGACATGATCACTATCTCTGATGCAAAACATTCATTTTTGATACATCTGCACCTACTTTTTTGATACTGATCAACATGCAGATTCTGGTAAAAAATAAAAATTTTAAAAACTTTGAGCGAAGATACAATGACAACTACCTGCTTGAATCTGATAAAACTTTAGATTTGAATTCTATAGATTCATAGAATTCAAATAAAAAAAAGTTCATCGAATTTAGACATGTGGTTGTCAAAATATATTCACTCAAAATTAGAGACAAATCAAAATGCCTATCAAAATAGAAACTGTGCCAAATTACTCTCTAACTTTGAGAGAAGATATCTCGATAATTATTTGACTAAATTCGATAAATCTTTTTTTATTTAAATCCTATGGATTCATAGAATTCAAATAAAAAATTTTGATCAAATTTAGTCAAGTGGCTACCAAGATATCTTCGCTCAAAATTAAAGAAAAATCAAACTGTTTATCAAAATAGAAGCTATGCCAAATTTTCTTTTTAACTTTGAGCAAAGACATCTCGATAACTATCTGACCAAATTCGATAAAACTTTTCTTATTTGAATTCTATGGATTCATAGAATTTAAATAAAAAAAATTCATCGCATTTAATCAAATGTTTATCGAGATATCCTCGCTTAAAGAAAAAATTAAAATGCGTATCAAAATAGAATCTACGCCAAATTTTCTTACCAACTTTGAACGAAGATATCTCGACACCCACTTGACTAAATGCAATGAAATCTTTTTTATTTAAATTTTATGAATGCATAGAATTGAAAGAAAAAAGTTTTATCGAATTTGGACAGACCGTTATCGAGATATCTTCGCTCAAAGTCTGAGAGAAAGTTTTCATTTTGATAGCCGTTTTATTTTTCTCTAATTTTGAACGAAGCTACCTCGATAGCCACTTGACTAAATTCGATCAAAATTTTTTTATTTGAATTCTATGAATCCATAGGATTCAGATAAAAAAAGATTTATCGAATTTGGTCAGATAGTTATCAAGATATCTTCGCTCAAAGTTAGAGAGTAATTTGGCATAGCTTCTATTTTAATAAGTGTTTTGATTTGTCTCTAATTTTGAGTGAAAATATCTCGACAACCACATGACTAAATTCAATGAAATTTTTTTTCATTTGAATTTTATGAATTCATAGAATTCAAATCTAAAAAGTTTTATCAGATTCAAGCAGGTAATTAGCGTTATATTTTCGCTCAAAGTTTTTAAAATTTTTATTTTTTACTGGAATCTGCATGTCGATCAGTATCAAAAAAGTAGGTGCAGGTGTATCAAAAATGAATGTTTTGCATCTCTGATCATGTATTCATAGTAAAAATCATGTGATAAATAGCATGCCCCTTATGGCAGTACTCCAAAAGTTGGCTTGAAATATAAACTCAGTAGCAGCAGTACAACAGGTACTAGTTAGATAAGAAGTTACTGAACATGTAAGTGAATATATGTATGAAACATGGACCACTCTGTTAGGTTTACCTTGTAGATAGATAAGCTTTAGATAGTTAGTAAGTCCTAAGGTGAGTGCAAAATCTACAGATGTTGCAAAAGCTACTACCGAATAGTGAGTTATATCTTGGTTAGATAGAAGGTAACCAATAGTTGTAACCAGAGGGTTTAAATGAGTACCTCTGTAGTTGGAGTGCAGGTACAGTAAATAGTGTAGAACTTTTAGGCGAACTACTTAAATTAGGTACCAAATATGCAAGTATGGCTTGATATAACTTGTTGTAATTGTATAATATTATCTCTACTTAATAAAAAGTTCCTAGTCAGAGAGGTTATCTTAATACCGAAAAAAAATAAAATAACTTGGTGTCTGCTTTTAGATTTTTTTTCTTTCTAGATTTTTTATTAGCACTATCTTACTTCTAGCTAGTAGTTTAAAAGAATTAATCTTGGCTCAGCTTTAAACATATCTAGCCCATCTTACCATAATGTATACTTCCAGAGTATATATTCTTTTTCTTTAGTGTAATAGGCCTAATAGTTAAGCTAGTATATTCTTCACTTAGAGATCTAGATATTTAGTTCTCTAATCTCTGCTTCTGGTTCCAAATTTAGCCTTCATGTAATACTGTCAAAGATTACTATTACTTTTCTATTAAGAACTTTTCAAATAAGTTTTAGTTATTCTAGTTTTCTGGATTTTTGTACTAAAGCTTCTATTCTAGATGATATTATCAAAATTATAGATTATAAATCTAACTGATTATCAAATTACTATTACTGTATCACAGATTTATTTTTTAAAAATTGTTATATATAAAATTTGAACTCTAGATCTCCACTTGGTGAGAGTAATAACTAGAATACTACACTAAGTAAAAAATATATTTAATAATAAATCTTTTAATTAATTTTAATATGAATTGTTCTGTAACTATGTAGTTTAGAGATCTTATATAATATAGAAGCTTTAAAAGGTAGTTGTTTACCAAATACAAAGATAAAAGATAATTAGGTATAAATTTAACTCTATAGATTATAAATTTAAATAAAAATATCAAGAATTTTTTAATTATACAAAAAGAGCATAATTTGCATAATTAAATTTAAAACCATACTATATTAGTTTAAAACTGAATAAATATTACAATAGCAATATATTATAATTAATCTAGTTGAATTATTTTTTGATTAAAAGAAGTTTATTAAGTGAAGGTCAAAGTACAAAATATATTAATCAATATATATATATAGTTATAGTGTTTTAAGAACTACTATTATTATAATGCAAAGTTATTTTGGATTTTAATTGTAAAATTTAAACTCTTATATATAATTATTTTTACTTTAAACTTTTATTTGTAATTATTTTTATTTTTTAGGCATTTATGTTTTTTTAGGCCCTTATATGTAAATTTCTCTAATTTTTATATTATAAAAGTAAAATAAAAACAAATTGTATACTTTTTAAATAAAATCACAAAAATAATTAAATGTGCATAATTTAAGTTTGTAAATTACTGCATTTTTCAAATTAGTGTAATCACCTGATGATCATACATTACACTGAAATTATCAGATTTTATTAAATTCTTATTTTTCTTAAAAAATACTACTTAATAATTAAGAATTTCAATGATTTTTTGTTGAATTTTAATTTTATAACTAATCATCCATTAGTATACTAATTTTTTTTATTCTTTAAACCACTTGGCAGGTAATGAAACACCATTTGCTATTTTTATAAACAACTTATAATCCACTATAACTTTAGGTTCATTATCACTACTCAATTCATCTTCATTTGTTATGTCTTCACTTACTGCAATAGACATTGATAAGGAAGGCGATTTACCTTCTTTAAAATAAAACTGTAAGTAAATAATAGGTAAATGCAATACTTAATAAAGAATATGTAATATAAAAAAAAATAAAGTTACATTGTCCAGTTCATCTGGTTTAGTTGTTGTTTTTATTGCAATTTTTTATTTTTAGATTTCAATTGATTTAAAACATTATTGCAATATCCACAAAGAGAAAGCTGAAAAGGTTTTTTCAAATTTATTCTGTAATTAAATTTCATAATACATCTATAAATATAATCAAATTTGGGTATTTCCCAGGTAGGTTCAAAACAGCATGTGTATGCTTGTTTAACTAAATCTGTTCTATTTTTTCTTGTAGGCACTTGAGAAAGCTTACAACTGCAAGAATCATCGTGCAAATCAACTACACAGTACAAACATTTTTGACACCCCAAAGCAGGTGCTATGGTAATATTGAAGGGTTGTATTTTTTTATTTGACATAAGTGTACTAATTTAGAAAAGAATGACAAAGGTTTAATTAGTTTCGTATTTATAATTATTTTAGTTTTTATATTCAATTTTAAACTCCTGATATTTAGATTTCTGATTTTCAGATTTCTGTATGGTGTGTGATAAATGAAAATCACTGATCACAGTAATTTGAAAAGCACAGTAATTTGTATAAAAGTTTCTTTCAGTTATAAATCATCAATTTATTTAGTTTGTTGATAAAATAGAATCTTTATTAAAGCAATATCAAGATTTAAAAATATTCAAAATTTTCACAGTTACTTATTATTAACAAGTTAATTTTTTTTTATATGCAAAAAGCAACATGTTTATACAATTATCTCATTACCTATTTAACTATTTTATTTAAAATATTTAATTAGTATAAAAATTTAAAATTCTTCTAAAGATCACTATCGCAATGGTTGATTGGGAGAGTAATAAAACAATTATAGATAATAGTGCCAATTTGAAGCTCCAGCCATGTATAAAGAGGTGATATAAATATTTGAAATCAAAGGCAGATAATGCATGAGTATTAATATTGGTAATAAATTAGAATAATTTGGAAATAGTATCCAGGAAGTTGACGATTAAAGATGATAGATGAATGGGCCAAATATCTGATATATCTTAAATAGCTAATGCTAGTGTCACAGAGTTATCTAAACTACCATGTATTCGTGGGTCTTTACTATCAATCTTCACTCGCTTGGCTAATATACGATGACTGGAGTATCGTACCAGATACTACCATCAATGCAATATGATCGCTTAGATATTATTCACTAAGAACAAAAGTTAGGAATTTCCCCTATTTGGATCGATGCTTACTAATCGCTTCTGATTACTACATTGTTCATGCAATCACTATTTTAGACTTTTAATTAAATCGTGATCACGCCATTCATGTAAACACTGATCACGATATTCGAACAACATGTACCCGACATGTGTACACGTAGCACTGCGACACTAGTGACACCAAAGGAGGTGCGAATTAAAACTTTTCTTAAATGAGAGAACTTCTAAACAAAATCAGGTGACCAAGTTCTGATGATATATGAGTGCTGCCAAGGGAAAAGGGCTTAGCTAAAAATTTTTTATCAAAAATATCTCAACAACTACCTGATTAAAATTGATAATTATTTTTTTATTTGAATTCTACATATCTGTAAATTTTAAATAAAAAAAAACTATTTTCAATTTTGATCAAGTAGTTGTAAAGATATTTTTGATCAAAAAAAAAATTTTAAAAATCTAAAGTAGCCCTTTTCCCTTGGCAGCACTCATATAAATACCAGTTAACAAAAAATTCGAGTTTAAATAAACCTATTCAAAGTTACAAGTCATCTAATTGAGTTACGAAAGGTTTATTAAAGTTACAGTCGAATTCAAAGATGGTATATTATTTTTATATTTATTTATTTTAAAATGGACGTGAAACTTGTCCTTCTTTATTAATATTCTTAGAGCTTTTATACTTTTTAGTTTTTCGTAGCGTTAGTGCTAATAATTTGGCGTTTATACAAATATTTTAACGTCAACGCTAAAAATTTGCATCAACGCTAATAATTTGGCGTCAACACGAAAACTAAATCTACTACGCCTCTTAAGCCACATGTGATTGCCTGATTCGTATAACTAATTCATTTTATACTAAGATATAATAGATATACCATATTGGGTATTGTTATCAAAATGGAATTGGCGCGTGACGACAACCATATACAAGAAATTAAAAGTAAAATAGAATAAAAGACAAAGTAAAAGAAAAATAGAATAAAAGAAAAAGCAAAAGAAAAATATATATAATTTATTTAATCTAATTCTATTTCATAGGAGTACAAGAATCTGGAACAGGGTTAGGGCAATCTTTTGTCTGTGCGAAATCAAATTTTTCGGGTGATGTCTCTTTAACTTCGAAACAGGCACTTTGATTGACTCTGTTGATGGATAAATTGGCTTTTGTACCCTTCACGGAATGAACTACCATATGAGGACAATACGGCTGATTGCCTGGTATATTATTGCGTTGTGATACCGTACAATTGCCAGAACAATCTTGCGTGCCTTTGTCAAATATTACTTTACCTTTACAATTCGTTACATAACCATGACATATCGTTCCCTTTTCCAGAGTGGAAATGACAGTCGAAGTAAAGAAATTTCCTATACATTATTTAATAAAATATTTAAAACAAAGTATTAAAATAGATTATTATCGACCATTTTTATCAGTACAGCAGTATCAAAGTATTACCTTGACCATCAACTATGTTAGCTACCAGGCAACATGCGATTAAGACAGTAAAAACGAGAATATGGAATTTCATGATGAAGAAGAAAATATTGCTTCTCAGCACAAAATATATTTTGAGTTTAATTTAGCGTTTTGTTAGGATTAGGATTAAAGTTAGTGTTAAAAGTTTAAGTGTAAGTACGAGTGTAATTGTAATTTGATGTAGAACTAATCTGACGCGAAATACACATGTATATATACTTTTTTTTTTTGTTGAGATTGTCGAAAACATTATTTTCGTAAAGTTACTATAAAATTGCTATATGTAAAATGACGTAAGAGGAAATGTTAACTCATTTGAAAATCATTTGCAGTTAATGTTTCAGCTGTCGAAAATCAATAATCTAAGTTCATTTTCCATTAAGTTAATTAATGGACGTTATTTACTGTTAATGGACAATAATTAGTAATCACTTTACAGAACCAAATTAACAGTAATGAGATTGGTTATGAATTTTAATCGGTCCCTGTAGATCCAATAATTTGCCATTATTAATATTAAGCCTATTTGGTAGTATGTATATCTTACAGTAGAGATGGACACAATGTGCATTATGCTCATGCATGATGTGCGCATGGTACACGCAAGTGTGTTAATTTCGGAGTTTTTAAAGACAGTAAAACCAATTAGATATTAATTTTTTAGAATTGTTGCTTCACACAATATGCGTGATCCAATTATGCACACCACGTAACCATGAAAATCACGTGCACCATGCGTCTAAAATGCGTCTTTATCTACAGAACTGCAATGAGATTGGCAGTAATTTTTAAACGATCCCTGGTAAATTCAATTGGATCTATTATAATACAGTAAAGTAGACTTGTTTGACGGGATTAACATATTTTTAAAATTTACAGTATGTTATATAATTAAAATGTAACGTATTTCAATTAATTGAAAATAATAAAATAAAATAAAACTCGATGGATTTTATTTATCCTTTCTTTCAAATGCTTTACGTATTAGTTTTTCATTTAATTTATAAGCGACTATATCAATAATCACAAAAAAAAAGATAAAGAAAGGCAAGATTGCTTAAAATGATATCGCCTTACTATTTACAAATTATTTTAAAAATCGATATGGGGCTTTAAATACCCTTAAATTAAAATTAGGTAAACTCGCAAACACTAATAAGCCGAAATGGATGAATGACATTGTCTGTTGTAATAGGAATGAACAAATTTAATTAGTGATTGGCAACGTATGACTTTTTTATCGAAGATGAGTGGAAAGTAAAACTTTGCCCACGAACAAATAGGGCGCAAGAAATGAAAATGGTTAGCTTTAATGACAGAATGGCAAGATCAGCACAGACGGTAGAGTATTATTGGTAAAAAAGTAATAGTAATCTGCTTTCTCCAATTATAAACATGTGATTTTTATTAGCCGGAATTTTTTATTAATTATTTTTTAGGAAAGATTATGAAACAGTTGTAAGACTTCAATTTTTTAGTCCCATTAATAAAGAGTTTTTACTATATATATTTGTAAACCAATAGCTGGCTATAGCAATATTTTTTTCATATTTTAAACCTATATATACTTAATATGAAAAAATCGTAGTGAGAATATACGATATTATCTAAGCGTAAAATTGCAATTAATTGACTAATTGTGACTGCGCCACCAATTAATTAATTGAGCTTGAAAAATTGCAATTAATTGCCCTTACAATCAATTATTCGGTAGGCCTGGGTTAAACTAACATCAGGAAGTGATTATCTAGCAATATCTTTATTTTTGATAAAGGTATCAATATAATCAGAGTTACGCGTATTATATTAGGGTTACGCGTGTTATATTAGTACATATGTCGTGTATTTGGTGTTAAAACTAGCATTAGCCTTTGAAATTAGATTGCATATTAAATTAATGTCGCGGCCAATGCTGAAGGTTGGAGTCGCAATTTAAAAATATAAGCCTTACTATACTCTTTAATTATCAATTCTAACCTTACCCAACCCAAAAAAAAAAAAAACGAGAAAAATAAACTTAAAAATTTTTAAAATTTCATATAAAAAATAGGACTTAATTTCAGCATCAGCTGCGACAATTAATACTGTAATTCCATTTAGGTTCGACTTCTGGTGTCTGAAGTAGCAATTCCAGGTATGTGATACGTAACACCAGGAACAATATATAAAAATGCATTATACAGTATAATAAGGATTTTCAATGAAGTGAAAATGGATCTGATAATTAAAGCATGAAATTAGGATGAAATGCCCTTACTCGGTTTATGTCTGGTTCACAACACAAATTATGTTAAATTTGAGTTGTATAGAAAGTTAATTAGCAATTTGTTATTAGAAATTAATACGTGAATAAATAAAAGTCTATTTCTCTAAAATGTTAATAACATTTAATCTATATGATTGAAAAAAATTACTAAGGCTACATAAAGAAAGCTGTTTCAATAACGTTCAAAGAAAAGCTATTGAAATCACGATCAAAGAACAGCACCAAGTTGAAATAATATTAATGAAAATAAAATGATAGTCTTGTTTTGAACATCCTATTGCAGCTGTTTTCATATCAATTACAGATATTCTCATAATTCTGGGACAACTGATCGATAATTATTCAACCATATTCAGTAAGATTTTGAATTTGGTGTTATCGGTCATTGGCCAAATAAGATGTTTCAAAGCATATTCATTACAATATAATTGAAATAATTTGGAAAATTTTCCAGCTCGAGTATTAACTAAGGCTTCATTAAATTTTCTGTAGATCAAACTCTCGAGCAATTTTGTGTACTTTATTATTTTAGAAAGACAAATCTAAAATTTGCTGGCTGGCAAGAGCAGTTTTTGCTAAAATTTTTACATAAACTAAATAAATAGACTATATGTTTTCAGTGTATAAGTTTAGTTCAAATGTTAAATGGATTTATAAGCATTACAGTAAGTTCATTTGCTTACATAACGTTAAAAGAAAATTATTGCATAATATGTATGTATCTCATTTTTAAGCACCAATTTAAAACAGGAGATTAGTTTAATTATAAAATAAAAAAACTTTGTCACCATTACTCAATTTCTAAAGAGCTATTTATTACAAAATACATACGTACTTGTTAAGCTTGTGTGATTGCTCTAGAGGACCTATAACGTTGACAGACCTAAATCGGCGAGTCTGTCGCTTGGACGAAAGTTGCTTTGTGTAACGAAAAATCTAGGTAATGATGGCTCGAAAAAGGTGAGTTAGATTTGACGAGTAGTAAATGAATGAATGTGTGTAGCTTATTTTTGTCTCTCATCGAGGGGTGAAAAAACAAGGAAACTATGAAATACAGTTATGGGTATTTTGTCCCATCTGCTCATGTGCATATGTACAATAGTGCAGAAATCGAAAGTATCGAGCCAAAAAAAGAAAGTACAAAAACTGTTCGGCTTGCTAAACTAAAAACTAAAAAACTAAATACTAAAAGCTCATCACAGGGGGCGGGGTGAAAAAAACCAGATAATTTTTTCTGGAAAAAACCCGAGTTCCCCTATGACTACTCTAAACCAAAAAAGTGACTGTCATCCAACAGGCCACCCTTATGTAAAAAACATAAGAAAATTTCTTCACACCTGTCGTCCTGGCAGGGCGCTTTAATATACACAACATACATAAGAAAAACTCTCTAGTGACTGTCATCTCGATGGGTTACCTTTAAAAACCCAAAAATACTTTTATGACTGTCGTCCAACAGGCCATAAATAACAACAACTAAAAACAGTAAACTTGGAGATCATGTATGAAGGCTGGGTAGAGTGGGGTGAAAAAACCAGACAAAGTCGGGTTAGCAGAAAAAACAGAAAATGACTTTTCCTGGTACAAAACCCGTTCTTCATAAATACTACTAAATGATTACTAATCAAATTACTATGTCACTACGTCATTAAAAACTCATGGGAAAAAAATCATACAAAAGTCAATCACCAATAAATCAAAAAATCACAAAGAAACAATGCTCAATAAATTAACCAATACATCAATTATTAAAATAATACATCATATGACTAGCATGTTCTGTAACTGATTTAAGCCAAAAAGCTGCTTTAATACTATCGTATCGTATCGGGCAGCTAAATTTGTCTCTCATCAAGGGGTGAAAAAACAAGGAGACTATAAAATACAGTTATGGGTTTTGTTGAAAATCACTACTTATGTAAGTTACTTTACCTACTGGTCAAAACCCATTAGACTCAATGCTCCTATCTTGGCTGTACTAATTGCCATCATATACAATTGCACTGCCCCTAATGACCAACTGCCGATTGATTGAATTTGCTCCATTGTCATGCCTCCTTGCATGGCTGCTATTGTGTCCCCAATTCTTAAACTATAAGCAGTATATCTTCTATACAACTCCACATTTTCAGCAAATCATTTAACTATCACTGAAATGGTCACTATAGATAACTTTCCTTTTGTTTTTGACAAAAACAACGGCTCCTCTGCAGGAGTCCTAGGCCTTATCCTCAAATACAAGTTTAATAACTTTATCGGACAAAGCTCACTCTGCATTTTTTCTAACAGAATAAACTTCCCTTCCCCAACTGGTCCGTTTTGGACCTTGCAATTTTAAACTATAACTTCTCATCTCTTTCTAATACGTTAGCCCTTCTCAAATTACATAACTCTGCTGGTCTTCGCATCAACCTCAATCCCAAAACTATTAAAGCTAAATCCTGTGCCCAAAATTTTACACATATTACTGGTGGTGGACACTCAATATAACACCAAATTACTGCAACTGGCAACAGGTCCTTTGGCCAACTAGCTCTGTTTCCTACTGTCGTCGCAACTCTTTTGCTTCTTTCTACTATTAAATGAACTGAGCCACCTTTCATTGAGTCCTCAAGATTCCTTATTTTATGCTCCCTTGCTATTGCTGCTAAGCATATTGACATTTCCAACACTCTTTCTGAGGCTTCATGCTATGTAAGAAAAGCTGCCAAAAGCTCCCTAAATGTAGGATATAGTGAAAAACCTACCCAGAGCGCAAATTTCTCAAAAACACCATGAGCCTTTTCTAAACGCTTTTTATATACCTCATTAATCAAACTGTCTATCAAGCGTTCGACTCTTTTAAGCAAACCCCAGACCAATCTAGCAACATAGCTCTCAGACGCTATTGGTTATTTTGCAAGACTCCGAGTTTCTTGAGGGTCCTGGTGCCACAATATGCTTTGTTGGAGGGAGATCGATTTCACTTCTGGACAAATTCAATATTAAGAGCCACCATGGGGCCGAGACCCAAATCAGAACTATAACAACTATCCATGCTCCATATTCCATTTTGAGGCAAAGTGCTCTGTAGATTTGTCCAAATGGGAGGCAGATATAATTTTTTACTCCAGCCCAATTTTGGATAAAGCAACCCACAGCTTCTGACCCCAGGCAAAAATATCGGCTATTGAATCTTCAAGTTTTCGAATTCAGGTGGTTTGCAAACCTGTTCACATCAAATTTTCCCCAAGCTAACTCTAACTGGTCTACAACTGCTGAACTTAAAACCCAATTTTCTATATTGGGCACCCTTGTTAGGAAGTTTGCTGGGTTCAGCTCGGAAGGCACCCACTGTGTATCAAAAATTGCCAAGTCGCTTTTTGCATACACCTCCCAAATTTGCCTCATTATGTCCTTCTGCCACATCTACGAGCCTCCTCTTATCACTGTTTTTAGAGCCACCCTGTTGTTGATGAACAAGATTATCCAAGTTCCTTCCAACAGGTTCTTAAACGATTGTAGTGTCTTTAGTACCACCAATGCTTCCAACTGTGCGATAACCCTTGAAGTATAGGGTACACCCAACTTCCTGAAGCCTTGTGATCACTAAAAATCTTACACCAACCAGTTACCAAAGCATTTACATAAACCGAATTTATCTGTGAGGGCTTCCAGGCTGGCCAGCCGTTTTACTTTCTCAAGTTTTTCACTAGCCACTTGACGTCCTCAATCACCTAGGCCGACAAAAGAACCTAGCTGTCCTATTGCAAGGTGTAGCGGTTCTGCGTATCTATGAGTTTGTAAAACTCCATACACTTTACCTGGCTCAGAAAGAACATCCTGGACAAACTTATTACTTTGCCCGCCACCAAAGCCAAGTCCCTTGCCATAATTGTTAGTTCCTTCAATAAGGCCTCTAACTTCGCTATTGTTGATATTATTTTCTCTTCTGGTGCTACTATGCAATATTTACTGTATTTATGATCATCCCACAGAACTTTAATGTTCATATCAGGTCTCAGCTTTCTTTTTTCTCAGCTCTGGTCCAACCACAACCCTCCAAATCGACCTTTACAACCCTTTCCCTTATACTCAACAGTTTCTTCTTCAATGGATGGGCCACCTATACATTGTCTAGATGACATCTACAAAAAATTCCTTGAGCTAGCCACTTGCCAATTATAGCTCTTATTATCTTCGAAAAGACCCATGAGGCTTGACTTAGTTCCAAGGGAAGGACTCTATACCAGTGTTAGATATCTAATGTTCTCAGTGTTCTCAAGAACATTAAAATATTTTTGAGAACACAATTTTTAAAATTTATATTCTTATTTGAGAACATAAAATTTGTAAATTGTATTATATTTAAAAACTTTTGAGAACATTAAAAATCTTTCTAAGAACCTAAAATTTAAAATTTATGTTCTCAGAGAACAAAAAAAAAGTTTCAGATCTCTAACACTGCTCTGTACTAGTACCAGTTCCATTTCACCACAAAACCTAATAGCCTTTGGGCTTTGGCATCCATCAGTACATGATGGTAACCCTTCTTTAGATTGAACAATATCAACTACTATTCCCAACCAATTGTTCTTAGTAACCCTCCTAAACCTTCGAAACAAAAGGTTTACTGTAGTAAAGTTTGATTCAGCCTTCTCAAGTCGATTACTAGATGAAACTTCTTGGGCCCTTGTTTTGGGAACAGTAACACTGGGCTTACTTATAAAAGATTTTCTGGGCGAGAACAACCCTCTGAAACTTTTACTATCACCCATAAAAGTTTCAAACATTTCAATTCCTTCTCTAACTAAAGCTCCTCTTCCTGCGTAAACTGATATTTCCTCGGATCTAGCTCCTTTGCTAAACATACCAAGCCCCTTGGGAACAAAGGAATTTCTTCCTTTAGCCACTTCAGAACTAGCTGTGACAGCTCTATAACTTCCTTCCGATACCTTATTGCTACTTGACCATGAATTTTCCCCACCACCTGAGTCTCCATACCCATTAATCTTTTCTCCAAATGCCCCTGAGTGTAGTCAACTTCCTCCAAAATGGGCTCCTTTACAAAAGGGCGAACCAAAAATTTTTCTAGAGCTACATTCATTTGCAAAATAGCCCTTACTCTCACAGATATAACAAACTACATTCTTTCCTTTAAAATCTTTACCTTTATCAAACCTCTTTGGCCACTGCATCACTGGCTTATATACCTGATACTGCACAGGAGATGACACACCCATTCCAGGCCCAAGCTATTGTGAATGCTGCAACACAGGTTGTCCAAACTGAGCAGATGATTAGAAAGTTTGAGCTAGAAAAGCTCCAAACTGACCTTGTGGTTCCAATTGAGGTCCCAGGAACTGCTATTGAAATCCTGCCTGATGCACATAAGGCTGAAAATGCGGAACTTGCATGCTATTTCCTTGGAAATACAGAACCTGGACCTGGGGCTAATTGTACCATGGATAGAATATCATTTTAGCTTTTTTAGGCCTTGTAAAATGCTGCACAGCCAACCTGACACTTTACTGCTTATTTCCTAAGAGCTCCGACATCGGATCCAAGATTTCTCCAACCGTCATTTTCAACGCCACATCCCAGCCATCCTTGTCGGCTACCCTAACAACATAGGCCCTTTCCAAAATCACCTGCCTTGCCAAACATACATATTCAATATTTCCCGATATTAAAGCCTTATCCACCAAAGCTCCTGCTCTACACCACTCGTTGTACTCCCATTGGTTACGTGGCTTAGACAACTCACGCTTCATCCACAAACCCCCAAGCTCAACATCATTCACAGATAGTAACCCTAGCTCAGCCTCATAGTTTTTCTCCCATGCATAGCTAGGTATAAAATTTTGCTCCGAAACCGCTGGTTTACTAAAAGCTCCTGCTGCATTATTCCCTGCAGCTGGCTGCTGAACCTTGTCCCCCACCCAACGTAGAGCCTCAAACTCATCTATCGATATATCACTCTCCATTCACTGGGGTCGCACTTCCTTTCCTTTTTCGGCCATACCAGGCTCATTTATGGGATCTTCCGAACCCACATGAGTCTTACATTTCTTCACCAACCTAGAGGCAATTTCTTGTTTCTGGCCCAATTCCGATAGCCCCATACCTTGACAAATAAACCTCAATGTCTCCACTGATAACCGTTGAAGACTGGCTTCCAAACTTATTTGAGCTAAATCAGTGTCACTCGACACAAGGACCTGTTCCGACTCCTTATTTACAGTCAACATCCTACACCATTTATCTTTATTTACTTAAATATATAATGATATTTTCTCTTCTTTTTCCTTTTTCTTTTTTTCTTTTTTTTTTTTGAACAATCAGACGACCAGAAAAACTCTCAAGGTCAAAAATTTAGTTAACTACTAGAGCACGCAGCAGTATGGAAAAACTGAAGCCGGAAAATATGTTTATCGTTCGTTACTCAGACTAGAAACAGTATAGTACCACAGATCAAAGTTGCAAAACGTTTGTGTCTCGTTTATTAATCAGAAAACAGGTAAATATTTTATGGGTAAATATGCACGAAAAAACCAGACAAAGTCGGGTTAGCAGAAAAAACAGAAAACGACTTTTCCTGGTACAAAACCCGTTCTTCATAAATACTACTAAACGATTACTAATCGAATTACCACGTCACTACGTCACTAAAAACTCATGGGAAAAAAAAAAATCATACGAAAGTCAATCACCAATAAATCAAAAAATCACAAAGAAACAATGCCCAATAGATCAACCAATACATCAATGATCATACGACTAGCATGTCCCGTGACCGATTCGAGACAAAAAGCTGCTCCGATACTATCGTATCGGGCAGCTAAAATATGTAACTTAGGTATTTTATTAGTAGGTAAATCGGGTGCTTTATTTCCCGAAGGGCCAATAGGGCCTTTATTTATAGTTGCTAACTCGGTATTTACATTCGCAGGAATCATCTATATCACTAAAATCACCAATAAACTATATATCTGGCAGATCCGATCGACCGGTAAGCCCAAATTAGGAAGTACCCGAGGGCACGTGCCTGCCGTTAGGTCACGTTTACGGTCTCACAACGTACAATAATATCATATGTAAAAATTGGGGTCTTTGCTTTGAAAATGACCCTACGGTACATGATACCGTAAGGTCATTTTCAAGGCAAAGACCCCAATTACTCTATTATACTTTTACGTTAAACATGTCGAAATCAAAACTTAACGAATTCTGCTGAATGATTATCGGTTAGATTTTATGATAACAGCTGTAAGCATAACATTTCCATGTAAAATTTTGTTTACACATTAAAAATTTCAGATATATAGGCAAGTAAGTAGCTGTGCGACACCGTCACACCAAAACCAAGAACATAGTCAGCGATTTTTATAACTATACAATAGTAGATGGGCACCACCATCATGCAAAGTAATTTCAAGGGTGGCTATACTATTTTCGATAATTTGCTTAAATGAATGCTAAGATTCGAAGTATTTATTAAACCAAAAATGTGCATCTATTCTCGAGATTTCACATATTTTATAACGCATTCATTGTGAAATCGGAAATGAATAGCTGCTAATGTCTCAGATCTATGCAATGAATTTGTAGCATTCGTTTAGACCCAAAACAATTTAGCTGTTAGTTTTTCTCGAATTACAGAAAAATTCCGATAATATAATTTACTGGTTCATCCGTTCCTGATCGACGTAGTTGCGCAGCTACTTATTACGTAAACTTAATATTGAGGTTACTACAATAATGCTGATAATTAATATCTAATGTAAATTTTCTGAGAGCTAAACTCGCTATGATAATATCGTAAATTCTTACAAGCTTTCGTTTTATAACTTACATACTAATACAGTATAGCTTGCCGAAAAATTACTCAACAAACCTTAGCAGTTAGAGTATTAATTTTTAAACTTTAATTCCATGTCCTAAAATTTTTACAGTGAAACCCCTTTTGAATCTGATAAACGAGGAAGAATAATACATCTATATTTACTATATATATATATATATATTTAGACATTTGGTGCAAGTTATCAGTATTCGTGGTTTTTTTTTGGGTTGTTTTTTTTTTTAACGAGAGTGCTAGGGTTTCATCAATTTGAAATTAGTTTTCGTTAATTTGATGTTAGATATCATCATTTCTAATTTAGGATTTGGGTGTCGTCATTTTGACTTCTTTCCGGGTTTAGAGTTCGTCTTTCGTCATTATGCGGAAAAGGTTTCGCCTAACAAACTATAAGTGTAAAATGCTGAATTGACGCCATACCAAGATCCAAACTTGAAAAATATGGCCGATTTAGATACGATTTTCAATCATGCAGATATTATGTCATGGATTACTACATCCAATCAGAATGAAGATTTTGTGGATCTCGTGACCATACGCTTCTTTCTACTACACTTCTGACAAGTATACCGGTGTACTTGCCCAGGGCAAGTAATTCAAACATGCGATAATGCAATATGTGAAGGTCCTCATGCATTCACATTCTGTTCTGCCACACATAACATCCAATAAAATGCCACATAGCTATATAATTCCGTTTCTGGTACGTACGTACGATGAAGAAATCTATAACGATAAACTACAATTACGCAAAAATATAATGAAATTAAATAATCACCAACTTGATTGATGTTTTTTTTTGAACTCTCACTAGTGTGGCACCATGTGGAGTACATTACATTACCAATACAAATTATTACGTAAAACAGGAAATCACAATTTCTAAAGCTTAATGCAATCAAGTTGAATATTTCTTAAATTATCTACTACAATAAAGTATTTACATGCACACTTTATTGATGTTAGTACTTTAGGAATGATTATATTTGTTCCTATAGGGTATAATTGTGGTTTTTAGATTTCTTGCACTATACGTACATACATACTAACTAATCTGATAAAATACACTGCATATCAAAAATTTCAATATGCGTACCTTAAAACATAGTACCTTATGCACATATTAAGATGTATCAACATATGAAAATTAGCCTTACGTGTTTTTTTCATAAGTATATAAAGCAATAAATATTTTTAGATAAGTGTTGATTACTATACAGCATTCCTGGTGCATATGTATGCATAAATAAACTTTAAATTCGTTATGCTTAGATAAAAAACGTTTAAAAATCAAATTAATATGTTGTGAATTGAGCATTTTTGTCCAGTAGGTACTGTACGTAGTGGGTAAGTATGCTGTAAAGGGTGGAACTAGTACCGGATACGATAAAGTCGGGTTCTGGGTTGCTCATACAATTCATTCATTGACACAACTACCTAATATTGGTGAGAGGCTACAAGAGAGACGTGGCGAGACTTTGTCAGAGTTATTAGGGTGGCTCGATTAGAGCTCTGGATTACGTCACGAAGCTTCGATCGTGAACTTCGGTTCACGATATCATGTGGTCACGAATTTTATTATCGGGAATTATTGCAAGACACTTTTATGTCTTTCAAGTGTTGAACTCTAACTGAATTCTGCCAACCTTCATAACACTTAGCAGCTCTTTATTGAAACGAAAAGGTTAGCTTTCTTTAAATTATAGCTATAGTAACTATAATGGCTACGTTATGTTCGCTATGTACACTATGTTCACAATGTACACTACGTACATTATGTTTATTACGTACACGGTAACTTTATCTATTGTTGATGGTAAATTTAATACGGTTACAGAACGTGCTGTATTTTTTGCTATAATTGTGGTGAGTTGCAGTGCTGTAATGCCGTAATGCATTTATCGAAATGCCATACTACCATTACCTCAAATAACTTTTTCTTTTTTATATTAGTTATCAAAACTCTATAACTGTTCTATTTAACAGATTCTAAATTTAGCAAGTTTTTACTGTATTTTGATGCACAACATAAGCATTAAATATTATTGCTATGTGCCTGGTATTGCAACATTACGGCATTATGGCATTATGGTATTATGGCACTATGATATTACGGTATTACAGCATTACGGCATATAATACCAACTATACTGGTAATGATTACCTTTCGCTTGCTAATTTTGGAGGTCTATCGATCTACATACTACGTACTAACTAATTTCCTATAGATCGCCTGAAAAAGGAAATGAAAACTAACGACAAAAATGAGATATCAAGAAAAATAGGAAACTAGCCGCACTGGAGCCTTCACAACATACATACATATAATGTATTATGTCTGAATCATTATCTCTTAAAAACTGTAAAGATCTTGTTAAACTCTGTAAGTTGAATAGATTTTACCACATAATTTAATAATATTTAATGAAATCAATACGTATCAAGTTTTTTTTTTTTTTCTTACATTCAATAATTATACATGAAAACGCTAATGCATTGAATGCTCTTTGTTTTTTTCAAAAGGTTTTAGGATCGTTAAAAGAAACTATGCGTTCAATGTTTTCCGCACCTCGCAAAAACAGATTATTTTATGGATTAAAATACTTTATATTTATAGTACTTATTATTGTATTCCTTTTATATTTGGCATATCTTATATATAAGGTTATAACAGATATTCCAACTAATTCAACCGGATATGCTATAGTTGATGAATTGGATGCTCCCGGTAAGTTCTATCGTCACTACATAAATCCTAATAAATCTCATAAATCATTATTATAGATATAGAAATATGCTCGAATTCCGGAAGTTTGATCTTGCGTTGTGACTTCAAATGGCTCGACCAGACAGTTACTAGGATAAATAATTGTAGTGATTATATTATTAATGAAGTAGTCAGTCTTGGTGCCCATCGAAATGCTTGCAAGACATTCAAGGCCAACAAAACCATCAAATATACAGATCCTAATAAGTCATTAAATGGTTTGAGAGAGATTGGTTTTTACTTTAATATTCCAAACATAAGTGCAGAAGAAGCAACCAGTATTGGCATAGCTTCTCTTTCCATACAGCTGACTTCTCCTGGTAAGTGAATAAATCATAATATTAGGTTTTTCTGTTTACGATTTCAATATTTATATATTTATAAATGAATAAATAGATTTCAACCCACTGCTGAATCCAGATCAAGTTATAAGTAATATGGACAAGGCCGTTTTGTCAAATCTGGTACTTCTATGGGATTTTATTGCTGGAATGGCTAATTATGCTGCAGTGGTAGGGATTTTATTTTTATTTTTTTTTTTGTGTTTGTAATTTATTTATTTATTTATTTTTTAATGATTTTCTACTGGCTTTTAGGTTAAATTTAGGACAATTGCTTATAAGTCTATTCTTCCGAATGATGCCAATGCAATCATCGGATTGGCTCCAAAACATCATGTTACCTATTATTTAGAAAGCGATGCCCATTATTTTCCTTTTAATAGTAACACAACGAGATTACCAAATGGTACAACTAGCTACTTTTCTGTAGCTGCTGGTAGTTTTATTCAAGAACAAACCATTGAGCAACGGTAATTATTATTATGAACTAAATTATATTAAATGTATATTATGAATGCGATTGTGACTATTTTTTTTGTTTTTGACATATAGTTCGTACACAGTTTTCAGTGCCCTTGCAGCAGTCGGTGGCTTTTCTGGTTAGTATAATCAGTATGATTTGGGTTGCATCGTTTAATTTAAATTTAAACTTATTTCATCAATTTTTGACAATTAAAGGCATCCTATTAGGTGTTTATGCGTTTTTGTTTGGGAAATCTATAAAACCATATGGCTATGTTCATAGTTTATTTGATAGTGTACCTAAATTTTATACAAATACAGATGATAATATTAATTCTCGTGTTGCTTTAATTGAAGAATATTTACAAAACTTTATGCATATTAAAAGGGATGATGAGGATAAAGAAGTTTAGAAAAAATAAGTATTAACATTCGAGAATCTTGTCGAATCTGAATTAAGGGTCTAATCCAATTTTATTCGGCATCTAATGTAATTAAAAGCATAACTTATGTCATTTAATATTATAAGAAATAGTAATTTTATGATTAGATTATGTTAGGGCTGGAGCAGGGTTGACTATGATAAACATAATTATATTAATGTACATTGACGGGTCAATGGCCATTAGTCCATTGGTTCATTAATTTTTATTTATATTTCAATACTTTTTTTATCATCATAATAAAACTAAAAAAGGCCGGTCACCCGGCCCTTTATATATCTACCCAACTATTGAAATATATGAAAACTCCAAAATTCTTTATAGCTGGAAAATTTTGTACAAACTAATCAAACATATTGGATAAGCATTCAGACGAAATTTAATAATACTGAGTATGTCAATGCTCTAATGCACTGTGGAACAAATGTTATATTTGATGCAAAAGCTGCATTATCTAGCGATAAAAATAAAAATTATAATTGCTAAAAAAAAAAGAATAAAAGTAAACATATTAAAAAAAATTAATTTTGTCGAGAAATCTTTCTTAAAGTTTATTAATAATGTTGTAGAGAGAATGATTTTTTATATTGATTTAAATATTTGCACGATTATCATTGGTTATCTACGTCACCTTGAAAATAATGAAGGTTCTTTTGGCAACAGTAGATCATCGTTAATAATTCATTTATTAGACGAAAAAATAATCAAAATCTTACTCTAAAAAGTTACTGTTGTTTTGCCTAAACGAAACAAATAATTTGATAGGACAATTATTTTGATCATTACACCTTATTAATATTAAGTTTCGGTATTTACAAATTCACGAATTTCGATTACACATTTTCTCTTCGGATAATTTTTTTACCTTTTGGAAAGAAGCTTATCAAATTTTCTCAAATTTTTTCTTTGAATAATATATATTTTTAGTATTTGTACAAGGAATTCATAAACAAAAATTGTAAAGAATTATTGAATAAAATAATTTAAAGAAATACATGAACTTTTATGCTTCGCTATTCGTCATTATTCGTCATATATCTATTATCGCTATAGGTTTCGTTATTAATCGATCGTAAATAAATTATAAAATTTGTGAGATAAATAATATTACAACTAAACTAATATAAAAGCTCTTAGAATTGAAATTATAGCTATTTTTATAAATCTTTAAACAGTAAAAAAAAATTGCCTAAGACTAAATTAATGAGTTTTTGATTCTGGTTTTAAGATTTTAATTTTATAACTTGTAAATTGGTTATAACAGGCAAGAAAATTTTAAATTTACAAATCAACAATAATCCAAAAAACAAGCTAAATAAATAAAATTGTCCTTATATCATCTTTGTCTTATATTTTTATTTATTTTCATTAGCCAAGAATATTTTAACAATATATTAGCTAATATTTTAAATTTATTTTTATTAAATTATCTTTTTTTCTAGATTAATTGCTAAATAATACAACTTTTAGATTAATAAAATGATTTAAATAGAAGTATCTTGATTTACTTGTTGAAATATGTAATAATAATTAAATTGTATTCAATTAAACATTTATTTTATTAATAGCTTATATCACTTAAATAAAGTAAAAATAAAGTAAGCAGACAATTGTTTTTTAAAAATTTTTAAAATTTAATAATAATTTATTTGTTAATACTTTTATACAATGATCTTATATAATGATTTCAAATTTGTAAAACATAGTTTTATATTTGTTATTTAGATTAGCTAATATTATTAACCACTTATATAATAAGTAGTTGCGCAACGCAGTTGCGCTAACCAGAAACGTAAATTGGTACATTATGATGCTAGATATTATAAAGAGAAGCTTTTTAAAATGTTTTCTTTAAATGCATATCAGATCCTGATAAATGTGCAATATTCTAACCGTTGTGTAAGATACATAGTTTTGGTATCATTTATAAAGTTAACGTATATCAACTGTGTTCAGTAAACCAATTGTCACACATGAGAAAAAAGAACTCCAAGTATATCCTCTCTATAGCAACTCAAAATTCTGATCAAAGTATAGCATATACATAGCATCTACAATGCACTTTTATTGTCCTCTAAAAGCATATTAAAGTTCAGTCTTATAGATGCATTTGGAGATTTCTGACTGTAATTAGAATTTCGTCTCTGATCCATTGAGATGCTTGAAAACAGTCGAAATTATTAAGAATATTTTAAATGATAGATAAATAATATATATATATATATTGAACAAAATATGTAGCTTATCTTGAATATTTCAATTGATAAGTCGTATAGATTAAATACGCTCTCAAGTAGCTCTCCTCAATGTAATTTGCTAGTGATAGTGATTAATTATTGCAATTAATTGAGTGACTATTTTGATTGCAAGATTAAGTTTTAGCCAATTAGAGCAACTCCAAGAAGTAAAAAATAGTCTTATTCAGTACATACAGTATGTATTGGAATTGTTATAAATTTTAGCATAAGTTACGGTAAAAATTCTTTACAGAACTTACTATTCATATAGTATGTGGTTAAGCTGAGTTTGCATTAGAATTATTGTAACTTCTATTATGAGTTATGATAAAAAACTCTGTTACAGGATATACATGTTATTCCGGGGGCACATTGTATGTGGTTAAATTTTGTATTAAAATTATAATGATTTCTAATGTTATCATAAAAATTCTGTTACGGAGTTACTCTCATTCCTGTGATACACTGTATGCAGTTAGGATACGTTAGACGAAAATACCATTCCTGATGGATCATTAGTACGTTGTCGTAAAGGGGCCCGGGTGTCCGTAATCCAAAATTTTTTTTATATATTGGTTTATTCTATTTATTTTTGTCTATTATTATTTTTATTTTTATTACGAAGTTGGGACAGTATATGTTACTAAAAATAGGAAATTCATACCTGCTACAATTTGCTGCTGAGGCAATTTGCACCTATTCGTCTAAGCCAGGTACAATTTCGTACCAGATCGATCCTGTTATTCTAAATTTGTTAAAAATAGAATATATTAGAATAGCAGAAGCTAGTAAAAGACATTCATGTACGCAGTATTGATCAAAAGTATTTAAGACCTATCGTTTCGCTTCAATAAAAAGATAGCTCAGTGAGAGTTGGTAGAACTCATTAGAGTAGGACTCATAGAGAGTCTAGTGTTCTGACTTTAAAGTTCGCTCCAATTACCCCCCCCCCCCCCCCACCCCACCCCCCTCGCGCTAGTAGCCTAAACCCCGGCTTCCCAGGTCGAGCCACGGGCGCGAAACCCGGCC
>CAJVPY010000564.1:0-25702 GCA_910591965.1 Dentiscutata erythropus | reverse complement strand
TTAATTTTTAAAGATTTTATTATTTTTTATTAATAAAATTTTTAATAATTTTAATTTTCTCTAATTGCAGGTTCTCTCTAAATGCTGGTCAAAGTACTGGTCCCAACAATATACACTTAGAGAGAGTCGACTGTATATAGATATAATGTATTTTTATATACAAAACATGTTTATATAGAACATAAAGGTAGATTAATTAGTATAATTTTGTGAATTTTAATATTTTGTGAATTTTAATATTTTCTATAATTTTGTTAATAAAATTATAGAAATATTGTGATTTTTAAATCTTCATTTAGTAAATCTCTTTTCAGCTTCTAAATAACTTTAGAGAAGTATCTTATGATCAAAATGGTAGTTAAAACATTAAAATCGATCTAATAGATTGTAAGATATAAGTATTTTAATTTTTATGACTAGAGATGGTATTCGGCTTGAGCTGGCTCAGCTTGGTTTATAAAGCTGAGTTAGCTAGCTTGAGATGGCTTATGTGATATGTGACAAATTCGAATTTGTAATGTGATAAAATTAAATTAACATGATATAATCAAATTTATTATATGATAAATTCGAATTAATGTGATAAATTCAAATTAATCATGTAATAAATTTGATTTTATCATATCGGTTCTGAGCCAGCTTGAGCCAGCTTGATAGCTTAGCTCAAAAGCCATGGCTAAGTATCCCTATTTATAACTATATACTTTTTTCTTTATTTATGTAAAGAAGAAAATATATAATTACAAAGGCAAAAATACTTATATCTCATGATTTACTAGGCTGATTTTAATATTTTAACTGCTATTTTGATTGCAAGATGCTTCTCTACAACTGTTGAAAAGGGTTTACATAGTAAAAAAAAATGTTTTAGTTGTAAAAACTTCAAATTTAAAAATTTTATTATGTTTTGTTATAAACATTACTTAAAAGTTCAATATTGAATATGACTGAACTAAGTTCAGATTTATAAAAATACTATATAATTCAAACTCAAACAGTTTGCAAACTTTGAAATCAAATCAAACCAAACTTATAATTAAGATTTAAGTTTAGTTTGAGTTTGAAAATAGCAAGTTTGAGTTTGAGAAATTATTAAAAATTTAAAGTTTGAGTTTGGTTTAATTTGAAGTTGGATTAAACTCAAATCAAACCAAACTTAAATCTTGGAACTCTAGAAGAGAGTGACAACTAGACTACTATACTAAATTGTCATATCTCTTATTTTATTTGTAAATATATCTAATATTAATATCTAATATATATAATATATCTCTATAACTAGCTAATTATATTTGCTCATTGTTATATACTATTAATTATCTAATTAAAGTTATTAATTTAAGTATAGTTAGATAAGCTAATTTTTAAATTTTAACTTAGTCTAGTTAATAAATTAAAGTCAACTACAAATACTACTTAATTATACTTATTATACAAAGATCTCTATAGCAAAAGAGTATATTAAAACAAAAATTTTAAATTTGTAATTTTATAAAAATTATATTTTTATTAATTGATAATCTGGATAAAATTGCCACTATTACTATATTAAAACAATAGTAAATTTTAAAGATAAGTACAATATAAACTTTTATTTTATATATTTTTTTTTAAGTGATCCTGCTTTTATTATTGTGAACTGCTATGTAAATATACTGTAACAAAGTATATATGTTTTTCATATAGTGAATAGTTCTAATTTAATAAAAACTTACCAGATATACCTAAGTACTATCCAATACAACCTGCTATAACAACTATTAGTCTCACTCGGGATCTAAAACTTGTTTCAGATTTTGTATCGTCAAAAAATACCCCTCTCGATTATTTGACAGGTTGTTGTATATTATATAAGAATCTCTTTTTTTCTTTTTAATTTTTCCTTCTTCTCAAGAAGCACGAGACAAAAAGAGAGAAATTTTCCAACAGAGAGTAATAAAAACAACTAGAAAAAAAAAAACAGAAAAAAAAAAGAAACACTAATTGCAAAAAAGAAAAAACATAAAAAGAAATCTAAAACTCTGACGACACTATTATAACCTATGTATAGCTAATAAAAATTATATAACAAATACAATATTTGTATATTTCTACTGTAAAGCTTCACCTTAACATTAAATTTATTTTCTGACCTTCCCACTAACTTTGGATAATTTTGTTGCCTGTTATAATTAATATCTTAAGCTAGGTGCTGCCATCATCCAAGGACCCTGTCTCAAACCACCTGCTGCTGTAATTAGAGTTCCCAGGCTGATTTCTATGAAAAAGTGCTATATTTGTCTATAAACAAACACATAGTTGCATTCTGCTAATCTGTTCAAATTTGAAAAGTAAATAATGCTGATCTTTTAAAGGAGGTAAGCCAAATTCACACTTTTTGTTGAAATTTTTTAGAAGACTAACAGAAGAATAAGAGAGAGTAAAAAGATACCACTTGACCAAGTAAAAAAAGTATAGCTTGAAGAAAATAACAGGATATTTTGTTGTTCCTTAGTGTCTTCAAAGAAGTACGGTTTAAGAGCTTCGTTGATGGAGAAAAAGTGGTGTTCAAAGAGTAAAAGTCTTCTTCACCAAGATTTTTTATACAAGGGCACCTCCTGCCAGTTATCTTGTATAATAATACTCTTGGCTTGTATACCAAATGTCATCTTTAGAGGAGTCCTGCTAGCAGTATGTTGATTTCTAGACAAATTACTACATTAGCCCATGACTCTTCAACAAAATTTGTGTTTTTTTTCTCTAAAAATTTTGGACCGAGTGATTATCAGAAAAAGTTGTATGAATATAAACTTTTATTATATATTAAAATCTAACTTTATTTCGATAATAAATATTTTTTTTATTAAGTTAATAGCTCAAATCAATTAATTAAAAGTTGCAGAGCTCACCAGGAAGTATCTATTGGTAGTTAGATTATTAAAAATAGCCCAGTATATAATGAGATATTGCTAAAAAATAATTGGCTAACTATATAAAATTTATAGTTTGTTTATATAAAATTTTACATAGTTAGCTAATCATTTTTTAGCTAATTTGAATAATTTAACCACTATTAGATATATTTTAGTGAGCTTTACAACTTTCAATTAATTAACTTGAGCTATTAATTTAATAAAAATTATTTATCATTAGAATGATATCAGATTTTAGCATATAATAAAAATCATAGTAATTTTACCTCAAATTTTAATATAAAAATAGTGCAGATCTAGAAAAAAGTTACTAAACATGCAGGTAAATACATAGGTAGGACATGTACTACTCTGTTAAAGTTTCCTTTAAGGATAGACTAGCTTATATTAGTAAATTCTAAGGTAGAATACTAAATGTAGTGGTATTGCAAAAACTACCAAATATATAGTAAGTTATACTTGTATTAGGGAAATAGATACTAATCAGTTGTAACCAGAAGATTTAAATGGGTAATTCTGTAGTTAGATTGCAGATACAGCAGATAGTGTAGAACCTTTAGGCAGACTATTTAAATTAGATACCAAAAGTGTATATATGGCTTGATGTATCTTTGTCATAATTGTAATATAACTATTAATCTAATAAAATGTCCTTAGGCTAAAGAGGTCCCCTTTAAAAAAAAAAAAAAATAGTGCAGATATTATCCAGATCAGTAATTAATCTAATTCTTCAAGAAATAAATCAAAATAAAAAATTTTTTGATCTAATACACCTTTTTGCCATATATAAAAAATAAAATTGTTAATTTACACTAGTGCTCAGCAAAATCGAACAAAAACTTGATTATCAAGTTTTTGAATCTATCAATTTACAATATTGTGCATTAAATACAAAATTCATTTTTAGTATATATATAAATCTAACAGGAATCTGATCTTACATAGACTTTATGGTAACTAACATGAAGTTTAAAGTCAGATTAGAGTAAAATAGATTTTATAATTGAAGCACAATACTATAAATCAATAGATTCAAAAACTCGATAATCGAGTTTTTGTTTGATTTTGCCAAGCATTAATTTACACCACAGGTAATTATTATTTATAATTAATTTACCAATCAAAATTTAGAATTAGGTGTAATATTAAATTAATTTTGTGTAATTAAGCAAAAATTTTTAAAAATACTTATATTTTAAAATTTTGTCTATGAAACCACTTTTAAACTCTAACAAAACTATATATAAATTCTATTTTAATCTCTAACCCTTACCATTTTAAAAGTGTAATTTTATTTTAATAAAAATTAATTACAGGTGATAATTGCCTAAGGTGAATTCTAGTTATTTTCTAAAAAATAACAAAATATATACTATTTAAATTATTAATAAAAAGCTTTATATAAATATTCTATATTAAGTAATACGGAATTTGCCACGAATTCTGTAAAATTTCATACGGAATTTCATATAGAAAAAAATTTAATATTAATTCAAAATAATTCCAGTATAGTTTTTTCATAGGGTTGGGTAGCAGTAGTTGTTGATGTTGTCCTTACGTAAAGTTGTGTTACGAAAATTACAATCTTACAATATGTAAGTTTCATTAAACAAATTTCATGTAATTTTCAGCACGTTATATACAAAGTGCCAGCTTTACAAAGTTCGGCCAGCGTTATTGTATCACTTTATTTGCAACTCCCAAATCGCCGAAATTCTGATCTCAGAACTTCATATTATGTGAATTACAAATTTTATAAAAACTAGTTTACTGAGACTTATTGCAAAATTACAGTATTTTTTTACAACCCTATTCTCACGCCCGGATTGTCCGGTTTAAATTACTCAGAGTTAACATCGGTTTAGAATTAGATATTATAAAAAAATAAATTTATAATTATCAAAAAATAATAATAGTCCAAAGCGTAGCGGAGGATACTACTTCTACTTCATAGAATGATATTCGTTTGATTGCTAATGTAAATCAATTGCCCGGGTAACTTATTTATACACTTTAAAGTACTTTTTAAGAACGCAACGTTCACTAACAAAAAAATCCGTTTCTAGCTCTAAACAATTAATTCAAAATAATCTACAACCCCAAGAACTTCATTTAGAAGCGTGTGTTTTTACTATTTATTGCTAGTACTAGTCTAAATGCTGGAAACGGTCAACAAAAAAAATAAAAAATAAAAAGGAAATGTTACGTGTAAGATTTAATTTAAGGAACTTTGTGAACACCGTTTGAAATACTATTATAATGCTCATATTCTACGTAATCTGAATATAGAAGTCAGACATTAGTAAATGTAACTCCAAGTAGGGATACCGCCGATTTGCGATAGCATAATCTGCGCGTAAATCAGATTATATCGCAAAAGCATATGCGATAGCATATTGGCATATTAGGGCTAATTTCACATAATTAATCTGCGCATAAAATGGTAAAATTAGAGCAGAAGAGTAGCTGGTACCGGGAGAATTTTGAAATGTAGACAATAAATTAACACGAGCACGTGGATTAAGTTTTGATAACTATAGGTGTGAATGTAATAACGTAGCTTGTAACTATAATGAGCTACGGGCATTTTTTGCCATAATACATTATAATTACGGCAAGCATTCACACTCTCATCGCAATTATAATTTGGAACCGGTTATTTTCAATGGTTTAATCGGGTTTAAGATATAAAAAATGATTCTAGTTGCAACTTTTCGCATAATTTTACTTAATTCGCATAATTTGTAGCAAAATTTATCGCATAATTCGCATAAACTATTGCAGCAGAAAATGAGGATCCCTAATTCCAAGTTAAATAGTAGATCGATAATATGTATGGGTATACGTGTATTATTGTTTCATTAATTATATGAGTCTAAAGGATCAAGTGATGCCTGACGAAACCATGTGATGCTAATTGTCACGTGCTATTACATATAAAAATCAAAATAGATTGTTGATTTTTATATATTATACCATGTGACAATTAGCATCACATGGTTTCGTCAGGCATCACTAGTCGCATCTCTAATAATGTTGAGATGATTAAGAATATGATAGAATTACTTTAATTACTGCTTTTCAAAAATATAATAAATAAAAATAGCTTCGCTAATTATTCGCATAATGAATTTCTGATCGGCTTGATTGGTTTATGGTCACGTTTTGATCTTCGTAAACTAGCCAATCATATGAATGTACTCCAAAACCATGCAATGTCTGTTAGCAGCACCCAATCAAATTTCTGACCATGTTACACTGCATATCTCTGCACATTTATCAAAAAAAACAAACGTTTAAGACTTATCGGATTATGATACCTAATAAAAATTCTATTACACTGTTTTTGAACAGAGTTGTTGTCAATTGGACGAAATTGGACATTTGGACATACAGTTAGACCTTCCTAAATGCAACTCTCCTATGCTTGCCCCATGAAAAGCCCTAAATATACGTCATCATTTAAACCCAACTAATATAAAGTTTATAGATTTTACCTCCCTACCTTTAAATGTACGTTTGACTAAATTTTTACATGTGATCCCGTCGCAATGCATTTAGAGAGGTCTGAGTATATGTCCAATTCAAGCCAAAATAATTGGACTAATGTTTCAGGCTAAACTAATTTCCAAAATCCGAAATATTTCGCCAATAGGAAATAATTTCAGTTCAACCTGCAAAATATATAGTTCTTTTGCACCTTTTGAAGCTCGAAATATTCGCCAGCGTAAAATAATTTCGCCCAGACGAAATATTTCGAATTCGCCCGAAACACTAAAATTGGACATATAAGCACTATATCGCTGGTCTACTATAATGAACAATTGTTCGAAGAACATTACGGGTAGAAACATAGTGACAGATTTTGTGTGTCCTCAAATTATGGATTTTGATTGGCCAATCAGATAATTCGTGTTGGTTCTTAGGATTATGTATAATTCATCGTCTGTAGCGTGACGGATAAACATTTAATGATTTGTTAAAGCTGTACGGGTGTACCATTTTTGATTCACCTTGCAGTTTATTCAACTGTTGACCGATTAATCGATCAATATCCAACTTATCAGCCATAAAAATTATGAACGGTTAAATAGGAATATAACTTTTTTGATTCGCGATTGCAGCACGTGATAAGATAAATTTTATTGGTTGATTGTAACGTGATACAGCTGACCTTTTGACTGATCAAAAAGTTAAATAAAAGTAAAATCTGACCGATCATTATTTTTTGACTGGTTCCAATCCCTACAATACGAATAAAGTTTATTCATATTATAGTATTAAAAAAGCAAATTTAAAGTTCTTGACTGTTCCGCTTGTGTTTATGTTTGTATTTTAGTGTACCAAAATATACTCGCGTTTGTGTAATTCAGTAATCGTTACATGTTATCTAGACACGCAATCTACGCATTAACCCAGTCGTATCATGTCACAGCATGTTGATTGATTTTCTTTGCATTCATCTTCGTTAAATGTATGGTAAACGTGCCCATTCACTGAAATCATTACAGGTTTGACAGACACGCACATACATACGTAGGGTTTAAACTTTCATCTATTTATAAAACTTTTCCCGGTTTAAATAGGTTGCACAAAAGTCAATATGGCTAATATGCACATGATTATCATGTGATAGCTCATAGTTACAAATGACATGGGGGCAGTGTCCATTTATTTTCATAATTAGACCCAATTAGTAATTTCGGATTCCAGTATCAATATTGATTATAATTAAACTGATCCGGACTGAACCAGAAATTGTCCATACCCAAATTATGGCGTATCGATATATCAAATATATTACCTGAATTTTTATGATTGTTATTTTTATTTTATTACCAAAATTGTCGACGTTATTGTGAAATCTGAACCTAGAATTGTTTTATTATATTATATGTTTTAGATTAAGATTTTAAAGCATCTTACGTAATACTTTAAATTAGTAATCAGTGACAGCATCCGACAAAGCTTGTTCAATTAAATGACACGAAATAGGAAATAAATAAATCGCCCAGTTACTGGTATGGATCTTCCATACTGTTTCAGCTTTGAATGATCAAGATAATCATGAGTCTCATCTCCCGTAAGACGGAGCATGACAGAGCATGACAGCGCATTCAATGAGTGAACCAATTTTAGTAATTTTAATATGTCGTTGCTCTTGCAGTTCATACAACTTAGCCACATGATAATCGAAAGAAACTTTAGGCTGAAATTATTTAAGTTTAAATATACTTACCAATAAAAATCTTTGAACGCGCCACCTTTCCATAATAGGAATATCAACAATAACGATAACGATAACGATACAGCCAGACCTCCTAAATGCAATACCTCTCTAAATGCACCCTCAAGCTCTGGCCCAAGTATATTTCTGACCTCCATAAATTCAGTTTATCTTATTGTTCTCTAAATGCATGCTATCAAAAGTTTGGTCTCAATGAGTTGCACTTAAGGAGATCTGACTATATTTTCAAGCTTTATTATCACAAACAGAGAAAAATGT
Source organism: Dentiscutata erythropus (assembly GCA_910591965.1). NCBI lineage: Eukaryota > Fungi > Glomeromycota > Glomeromycetes > Diversisporales > Gigasporaceae > Dentiscutata > Dentiscutata erythropus. Next base: position 17,284 of record CAJVPY010000564.1, on the reverse strand, counting down.
CTGAAAGTATTCTTGAAGGAAATCTTGAGGAAAAGCTTAAGCATTTAGAAGCCTTTAGCAGCTGTGATGTGTGTAGTATTAATAGATAATATAGAATTGGTTAAAGTATATCTAAAAATAAATGTGTACATTTGCAGGTCGCCGATGCACTTCTCAAGATGGACAATCCTTATGGAGGTTTTTTGCCTGATATTGTTATGTTTTCTCCAGAATACCTGGCTGGAAATTCAAAATTAATCGGACCTGTTTTTACTGTAAAAGTAAATAGAATTATCATCATCATTATTATTATTATTATATTATTTTTTGTATTTGTAATTCTAGCTAGATTTTATTGACACAAAGTCAAGTTCTAAAATAGTTTGTCTAAATAGTGTGTTCCCGTATCCGATGTTACTTCTCCAAAGCCAAGCCAGCATTTTGTAAGTATATATATATTTTTCTTACCTTATTTTATTTTATTTTTTTATTTTATTTTTATTTTTTTTTAGAATATTCAAGCGCTAACTATCATTGATAGGCTGACGCAACTCCAGCAAATAGTGTTGTATTTGTGTCTGCGCCACCAAGTTTGTAATCTTTCTTTATACATAAATTACATATTCTTTTCTTGTTCGTAAATTATGAATTATAATTTTATTAGATACTATAAATGCTGTATGGGGAGGCTTGATGAATACGAGAGCTAAAATGCGTGGAGCCAAAGGAGTTGTTGTGGATGGTCGTGTTCGGGATCTTGAAGAACTCCGAGCTGATGGATTACCAGTGAGTGCTTATATTCAAACAATTTTGATATCATTTTCGTTTTATATTAAATTGATAAGTTAACCTTTGAATATTCTATATTGAATTATAAGATCTTTGCTAAAGCGATTTCTGTCTTATCTGCTAAAGCATTTACCCGTCCGACATCTTTTAATGAACCAGTTATTCTAAATGGGAATTACGATCCACAAATTAGAATCAATCCTGGTGATATAATAATTGCGGATTTGAATGGAGTAGTATGCATCCCTCAACAAGATTTGGATCGTGTATTAGAATTATGTGACAAATATGTTGCAATGGATCAAAAAGTCAAGGAGGAATTACTAAAAGGCACAACCATTGAACAATCATTTGCATTACATCGTAAATGAGTATTTAGTATAATAAAAATTGCAACACAATCAATTATTAATTATTTTTTAACATTTGTCTATTAAAATTATAAACTCACCAGATAAAAGTATGATCTGCCATTAATGAAATTTGAAATTGAATCATCCAATATAGTGTAATTGTTTAAAGTCTAACTAGAAACAAAATGTTTTGTGACTAAGAAACTTATATTTTAGTAAAGTTTGATAGTTTTGTTTAATGAAGGTGAGTTGATAGAAATCAAGAAAATAGGTATAATAAAAAATTTTTGAACTTTAAGCGACAGTAACTTAACCAAATTTAATAAAAAAATTTTTTAAGTAAATTTACAAACTTGCAGAAAAAATTTTAAATATTGAATTTGGACAGTTTTTCTTAGGTTATTTTTGTTTAAAGTTTTAAAAAAATTTATTAAAAAATATTTACTTGGTTTTTTATTAACTCACCAAATGTAACATACAGTATCAAAGTACTTATTAGTAAACGGACTATATATACATAATATATATAAGATAATCAGTTTATAAATAAATAATATTAATATTAATACCATTATTATTGTATTTTCGCGAAACAACGCCTATTTGCGCGTTAATTGTGCATGCATTGTTGTGAGTCCTGCGTGCTAATTCGAATACATGCATGCGTGTTATTTTGAGTTCTCGCGCGTTAATTCGAATGTGCGTATATGCGTATTTTGAATATGCGCGTACGCGTTATTTTGAGTACGCGTGTATATATTATTTGTATAATGTATATTTCATGCGTCTATTTTTGGAAGAAACACGAATGAAAAGGTGTATTATTTGACGCGGGTACCTCGGATCATTTTCCCGATAGTTAAGTTTAGGGTTAACATTGGCCTGATTTATAGTTAGTATTGGTCAGGGAATCATGTAAACCATTTCGGGAAGCTCATGAGCGTTATTTCAAAATAAAGTTCATGACGTTATTTCGCGAAAGTACGGTACGATTTTATTTAAACTTCGCCGGTAATATAATGTAAATAGAGATAAAGTTTACTTAAGATTGATAAATTCTAAGTGGATTAATAATTTTTAGTTGATTGTAAGATAGGCAAATACTTTGACAAGGATATTTTGAAGAACTGAACTTTGCAGTCTAGTGATTGGATTAACATTTGATTTTTTTTTTCAGTTGAGAGAAATAAAATCATTCTAATACTACAATCACTGGATCATCTAATTTATCACGATACCCACCTTACCTTTTTACTATCTTATTCAGACAAGATATCTCGATATTTAGTGAGTAAATTTGAAATATTTTCTTATAATTCGATTCTTCTCAGTGTGAGGGATCGAATAAAAGTCACCCAAGACAATAACTGAACCACTGTCTTCATAATTCTAAGTTTTTTAAAATTTAATATATACTTAATTCCTATGTAACGTACCTCAATGTATTGTACTCCCATAAACGGTTGTAGATTTCTTTCTGATACCGATACCACCTCAAAGAAAAATTATGTTTACGTGAGAGTCTCAAGCGCAAAACAAAATTCGAACTTCGAGAGACAATAGAATCTTCAGGCTGAATGATTATACGTGAAAGGGAGAAGGTAAAGAAAAGATAACCAAACCACGATCTTAGACATTGTTAATCTGGTATTCTTAGTTATTTTTAGTCCGATATTTTTTCGCAACTACCCGCTGGAATAAGCGAGTAAAGAGATTGTGGCTACACAAAGACAGCCGATTCAATTTATGATTATTTGAAAGTTTGTTTTCTTTATTTAATAAACTTGGATGGCAAAATGTATGATTGAGGAATCTAGGTTGAATATGCTATGCAGATTGTGTATATGCTCTTACGTTTTACGTTACGTGTTCTCATTAAACTCTTCGAAACTAATGGTCCTCTTCGACGATGATCAACACTGACGAACGTGAGTTGCCAGGAGATATTCTTGCGATCAACACTATCTTTATCAGCAGCAGGTTACATGAAAAAGAATTATCATGAAGTCATAATATTGGTTTATAGATTTAAGCGAACAAATGATACGAATTTACTATTACGAAAGGACATTGATTAAAGAAACATATCATAGCGAGATTTATAATATTATATAAAATTAGCGTTATATATGCGAAATTATTTTGAATCAATTCTTATATATACTCATCTTTGAGTGAAGAATTGTTAATAGCCTATCAACCTACTTCGCAGAGCGAAGAAAAAGAACCCGAAAAGCGGTATAAAGAATAAATTCATAAGCCGAAGGAAGAGGTATGAGATCAACAATGACTATGAACTGGTAAACATAATTTAAAGTTATTAGTTTTAGCAATAATATAATTATATTAATAAATTTATATTTCTATCTATAGATTTTATAATTTCAAATTAGAATTAATTATAGAATAAATTGTAATTTTTAACTAGAATTAATTATAATTTTTAATCCAATACATTGTTTGGGCAGTTTCTCACGAGAAATATTAGAATGCAAACGGAGCATGAGGACCTTCCTACTAAGGTTGTGTTACAAAAGTTACAATCTTATAATACATGTAATTTTCATCACGTTATGTATAAAGAACTGTTTTATAAAAGTTGAGCATAATTTGATTTAAATATAACTTATGATTCGATTTGTAACTCCTCGACCACCGGTCAGAACTAGAGAATTAATTTCATCAATTTCACCAATTCTTCACCAATAGTGATGAAATTATTTCACCACTCTGATTTTATTTCAGTATCTTTACTCAGACAAGTTACAATTACATGAAACTAATTTAATTACATAAAATTTCACGCATACCATGGTAATTTTACAACCCTACTCCCTTCGGTTATCCATAAAAAAAACTAGATATTTAATCTGATTGGCCAAATTCATACTATACAATTTCGAGAACTTTTGGGAATGGTAAAATTTTGGCAAAGACATGTGATGTGGCCCGAATTATAAAATTTAATTTCTTAATGCTGGCAAAATCTCAAAATTTTTACGTCTAAAACAAAAATTAGCGTCCCTGTAATCCACCCGAAAATATAATGATCAACATCACATGACATTAATGATTTATTATAAAAGCATGATAATCAAAATTTCACAACTGCGATTAGCGATGCCGAAAAAAGAACCAATTCACGGCTTATTTGCCGTTAATAAACCTAGCGGAAAAGCAGTTAAGCAAGTTTTACAACATATAAATCATACATTTCGCCTACATGCTGAAAGAACTCGACCAGAGATGACAAGAAGACAAGTAGTATCTTTAGGTACTTGTTTTACCCAAACAAAATATTGGAGTTCAGGAGTATGTGTTGTCGGAGTAAATCAGGGTTGTAGATACTTGAAATCTCAAGAAAAAATGAATGAGGTAACTTGATTAAATCGAATTTGTAGATAGTTTTAAATAAGAAGTTTGATAACATAATAGTTTTTATTAGAGATATCATGCAACAGGAATATTAGGATTCTCTACTAGCACCAAAGACATTGTTGGTGAAGTAATTGATACAGCATCGTCATCACATATAACACGTCAACAAATATTAAACATCCTGCCAATATTTCAAGGAAAAATATATCAAGAAGAATTCAAGTAAATTATTAATTTTTTTTGAATCCAAAAATAAGTATTTTGACTAGTGAATTAAAAATAACGAATTATAATTAAAATTAGGATACCAGAAACACAACCATTTGTTAGACCACCATTTATTAAAGATTTTGGTTTGTTGTCAAAACGACAGAAAAAAAAAATTATAAACCAAAATTATAGAACACCACCAACCACACCGACAACACCAAGAGTTGAAATACAAAGTCAAAAAATTATTCATTCAGTGAAATTATTGGAGTTTACAAAAGTACATAAATACAAACCACCGATCCTAATCAACACTTTGAAACCTACGGACGCTTTGAATTTTGATTTTGGTCATTCTCAAACATTAGAAACATCAGAAACATCAGGAATATCTGAAAAGGATATGTTAGATACATTAGGGTTTCCAGATGAATCAACACCTATCAACACATCGTTAAATACTTTAATCAATTTATTAGGTAAATCCGATAATCATCCTATTTTTAAAATTGATGTTGAATGTAGTTCGGACGCGCCGATTGGTCACTTAATTGATGATATTGGACATAGATTAGGTAGTGTAGCATTTTTAACGGAACTAGAAAGAGTCAGGCAAGGAGATTTTGAGTTATATAATGATACACTCGAGTGGGAAGAATTAGAAAGATTTGATAATATATACGATGCACTTAATGATTGGATTAGGAAAGTTAGAAATAAGGAACTTGAACTCGGGTGATAAATAAATTGAGGCAAAAAAAATAAATATAATTTATGGATATCTGGATGTGATTAGTGACACCCAGATTATGGATTCTTATTGATAATGAATAAACATAAATTTAATTGGATAATTTTAAATGATCAAGACTATTCACCATAAAAATGAATGATTTTTTGAGAAACAATGATAAAAAAACAACTTTAATAAATTTTATTAAAGTTTGGTATGTTAATTCTAGGATGTTAAACTAGTCCTGGTAGTTTATTATTCCGAACTTTTTAACATCTTTATTAATATCCTATACCTTAAAGTTAATTTTACATTTCATTATTTGACTCACAGGTTGAATCAATGAATATCGGGTATATACTGGGAGACAAGTTTCCTGATATGTATCCGATAGTTCCGCCAAATACCTGCTGTATATCAGCAGCATATAACATAACAGCAAAATATTGGGATATCCCGATATCTTCCAGAGTGCTAAGGGTAAGATACCAAGATATCTTAATATTTTGCTGTTATGTTATTGATATCAATCTACCTCCCAATATCTTACCAATATGCTGCTGATATACAGCAGGTATTTGGCGAATTTATGGGTACCCATCAGGAAACTTGTCTCCGGTATGTGCCCATTGATTCAACCTGTGACTATTAGAATTTTCTTGTTAACAAGTGATAAATTAAAGGCGTTACTAGTTAGTAAGCTTATAAGTTAATCAACTAATCATTATTCGAGCTAAAAAACAAAATAGATTAATTTAGTCTCTTTTAAAGAACCATTCAATTGGACCGATGGTAAAAAGAATATATATTAGCATAGTATATAGTGATATTTAAATTATTACAAGCTATGATAGAAAATCTAAAGACGAGGTAGTCAAATGAAATGTTGAAAGGTTAATAAATATGAAATCGTTTTTAACATACATTTTAAATATAATTGATCATTCACGAAATTGTACATCGAGTCTAAAATATTAGGCAGATTTATGACGCTTTCGTCCGAGCATATATATATATTTATGCATTACTTTCAAAGTAGACATATCGTTCAGCAGCATGTCTACTATACTAGAAATGATAGTAAATGAATTGTTTAAAACCCATGGATCTCAGTCATCATTTCATGGACCGAGTAAGACAGTTGCTCACGACCATCAAAATATGGCTCAAGACAATATTGTTATGTGTCCATGTGAAAATTTATACCTCATTGTAGATGCATTCTTACAACATTTACGGATAGATCATAAATGTAATGAATGCCAAATGACTGTTAATAATCTCATCAGTCAAAGTGTTGTTAAAAGGAAAAATGCCATCAACGGTGAAGATTTGAAAAAAGAAACGAATATTAAACCATATTCTTGTGATGTTTGTAATAAAAAGTTTAAGAATACAATCGATCTCCAACGACATTGTACGGCGAAAAAACATCACACATATATTAGAGAAACGCAATAGCTTTGATCTGTTTCTATGCAATTTTTTTTTACAAACTTTTAACATTATAGTTATTAGACAAGTTGTTGGAGTGGTCTCTATGAAGTTGTTATTGATAAATATATATTTACAATCTAGTTTCATAATTTCCATCTTATCCTTATAAACTAAAATTCGCTAGGTTAATAAAAACAAAACATTCCAATTTACTGCATCTCTCAATGATTAAATAATTGATAATGATTTTGTTTTTCATTGTCCTAATTAACGTCTAAATTTTTGAAGAGAATTATCTGGTATTCATCATTAACTCTTTCAATAAAAAATTTTTAGTAATTTTGAACTTTTTATGTGACGATCAAATTTAAAGAAGTTCCTGTGATCTTTAAAAGTTATCCCATATTATTGCTGCTTAAAAAAGCCGGAACAGATATGTTGCTAACAACAATCTGTATTAATAATTGATCCTTCTAAGAAAATGGATATGTTTATTTACAAAACTCTAATAATATCAATGAGAAAAATCCGAACAATTTTTTTTATTATAATTTATTAAAAAAAAGCAATGTTCACTCAAATTTTTTCTTAATAAGCATTCGATCCATTGATTGTAAAAATATATTTATCAGAAAGGAGGTTTTATAACTTTAATAGATAAAACCATTATCTTGAATAAAGGGTACATGCTAAGTTTTTTAGAAATCAAACTTTTATGAATACGCGAAATTAAAAATTAAATGCACATGTAAAAACCGAATATCTATTCAACCTCAAAATATTTAAAAATTAAAATTCGACGACGACAGGATTTGAACCTGTGCGGGTAAAACCCATGTGATTTCTAGTCACACTCCTTAGACCGCTCGGACACATCGTCAAAGACAGTAATATTTCTCTTTTCTCTTTTAAATAACCATTATAAATTTTTTTTTATTTTTATGAGGACGATATTAACACAAATACGTTATTTATCCATCACATTCGTAATCAATGCTTGGGAGTAAGCCAATTTATCCTTTCTAAAGTGGTTAATTTTAATATTATTTTTAAACAAATTTAGCCGATCAATCAAATTTCGAGGTCAATACATGTACATAGCGATAGATATCTGATTTGCTTATCAGAGGTGTTATTGTATGTTTGCATATTTTTATTGGTTTAAATGCGCATTCTAAGCATAAAGTGCACCAATTGTCTATTTTTTTATTGGTTCTTTTTAAATACTGTATATATATTTCTAATTTCTAAAGGGGTGTTTGGTGTAGAGGTATTACTATAATAATAAGCAAAATGGGTAAAAAAATAAAAAATCTAAAAAAAATTACCTGCAAAATGTGTAGTTGCAGACTACCATAGTGCACTGACCAAAATATCCCCCTTTTCAATATCCCCCTTGCAAAATACGCGGTGCAAAACACGAGACCTCTATTAATTAAATATAGGTTTTTTTAAATTTTTAGACTGTTATTGTAAGTATATGTTTTAAATATTTTTTCTTGCGACACTGACCCGCTGATGTATAATATACCCGGGCCTTTTTAAGTTTTTTATTGGGTATTTTGTATTAGACCCAGGCTTTTTGATCAGTGCACTACGGTAGTTGCAGTAAAAATAAAACTCAAAACCTTTGGCATTGGATAAAGTTTTTATTTGTTGACTAAAGCCTTTTTGTATTGTGACCTATACTATATATTATATTACACATGTTTAAAAATTTTAAAGTGTAGTGTATTAAATTCCATGCTATTTCATAAAGTTACGCATGAGTTATGCAAAAAAAATACAGTACATGTTTTATTATTATTTTATTATTTTGTTTTTTTAAATTAGGTGCGTTATAATATTTTATAGATTCTACAGCCTTAGTGCAAGTGGCAATATGGGGTGCTCTCAAGCATCTCAATCAATTAATTAAATAAGAATCATGGTAACGCTCAAGCATCACAATCATTGACGACATTTATAGAATTAAATGCCCGAGTGCACTCTTTTCTGCTTTTCATAACTTTCATTATGCCTTCTAAAAAAACTTAATGAAAGTTTTTTTTTTATATTCAATCAGCTACCAAAGCTTCAACTTCAGTTGCATTGGTTTCATTTTTTAATGTTTTTACCAATTTAAATTTTTGTTGCAACAATAACAAATCAACTTATGAAATCGTTAGTAAAAATTGCTCTGCAAAAATCAAGTAAATTTTAAAAAATTTCCTTTTTTTTAGACGATCTATAATAATTCTGTAGTTACTGTTTCGCACTGAAAATAGCATAGATAATACAAAAATATTTTTGAAAAGAGTTATAACTTTCATTATCCGTTAGATATAGAAAAACTTCTACCCAAAAATCCTTCAGTTTTGGGTCATCTTAGCTGTAAAATTTTTAAATTTAGGTGAACGAAAAATGGAATAACAGTGTTCATCAAAGGTTAAAAGGTGTGCTACATTTATTATATTTGTATCAAGGTATCAATTATTTGTTTTAAAAGCTTTGAGCATTAAAATAAGTTATTTTTTTTGGTTTGGATGAGAATTTGTTAATAATTTATTGCTTATTATGTTTGATATGTAAAAATGTAAAAAATAATACTTGAGCGATCTTGATCAATGGTAAATTTTTGAAAAAAATAATGGTTTGTATCTTGCTGATTTATTCATCGAAATGGTAACCCACTTGGCTGATTTATTCAATTTATGGCTAATTAAAAAATTTACCTCCTATCCATTGAGCGAGGTGCTTGATAACACTCATGATCCAGCATATTGATAATTAGCTAATAGCAATATTCATGTTGTATATTAAGCTTCTTGTAAAGAATATCGAACTCTTTAAAATAACTTCTTAGCTTACAACACATAGCTAGGAGACAAATATAATGACATAATAAGTAAAAAAAACTAATTGATGGGGCTTGCTTATTGTAAATTAGATCTCCTTATTATATTTTCAATAGGATTCAAATCCGGACTTTGAGAAGGTCAATCCATTACCCAAAACCGTATTTTTATTAATAAGCTTCCTTCTTTATGGCAATAATATTATCTTGCTAAAAGACTAGATAGTCACGATTTGTATTTTGTGAAGCTTTTTTAGGCCTGGCAAGACAAATTTTGGGGGAAATTGTTACTGGTTAAATTAAAAAAAAAAATCACATAATTTTATTTGTCATGATACTTACCATGGTATTTTCAACTTTAATTTGATTTTTTTTTTTCTAAATCCGATTTTAAGAGTATGAGATAATGTCGAATATTATTTCATAAAGGACTATTTCTATTAGATTGATCTTTTTACTTGCCTCATATAACTTTTAATTTTTTTAAAAAAATGTTAAATGCTTTTAATAACATTTGTTGTCTCTTAATACTGGTATAAAAAATATTCAATTATCAATTTATTTTAATACTGGTGTAATTTTAAAGAGTGCAAGATATCAGAAAGGGTTACTCACCAAGTCTACTCTAATAGTAAGACGCATTAGTGTGTTTGGCATGGCAATGATATTTTCATGATATCTTTATGAATTACTGACAACTTCATTATAGACAATTCTTTAAGATTATATCATATAACTATTTAATTACTTAGATGTCTTGAACGCTTAAAATTTCTCCTCTAATTACCATATAGATGCATTAGCTATTATATTATAATTTTTTAAAGTATGTACAAAGAAAAGTGAACTTACATTATTCAAGTCTTGGAATTTTGTTCGTGATAAAATTTATTAGCCTCTGAAAACATGTAATGTTTCATAAATTTGTATGAGTTAGCATAGTAATAACACACAATTATAATAATATCTTACAATAAGTATACACAATTATTTTCTTCGAAATTCATATTCTCTTCTTTTTTCAAACAGATTCTCGTTTATTATTAATAATATTTTTTACTAATATTTGATCTATGTTTTTCAATAGCTTTGTTTATATTTCTCGCATGTTTGAATTCTTGGTTATCAGAAAAGTCTTAAGAATACCTTCAGATAATAAATTACTTTTGAACTATTATTTTCTTAAAACTTGCACTTTTGATGCTTTGTAGTAACAACGCTATCAGACTTTAGTAAACAAGTATTCTGAATCAATTGTTCTAAAAAATCTTACTTTTCCTGTGTTTCTCCTTATCGCCAAAATCATCCGTTAATACCACAATCCATTGCAAAAAAATTTAAAATATTCCAGATTACATTATTCTCAAAGTAAGGAAGCCTGAGCCATATTTTAGGTACAAGATGTTAAATCAGTAAAATTTTCGTGTCTGTGCGCGTGCATATATTTGTAATTACAAGTTTCAAGAGTTAATATGTGGTTAATGAAAATTAAAATAAATTTATACAATATTAGGAAGTCTGACTTTTATTATTATTTTTTTTTTGTGCCAATTTAATATTGTAGCTCCGATGGTTAACTTGGTTCGGGATTTTATAACACTTATACACGTGATATGATGTTACGAAACTCTTAAACTGAGTCGGGTTATCACTTAACAGATCAAACTTTAATTATCGGGGGGTAATTTATTATATAACAATAAAAGAAGAAATTCAAAATAATAATAAAGAATAATACAATAATAGAATAAACTAATAAACTAATACAACACATGTGAGATCCGATTCTTATTATAAACTCTATAACTAAGACATCGAAGGTTCTAAATCATCATTTGAGACAAGGTCTAATCTACATAGTATAAGACAATAGTCTGAGACAAAAGTCTGAGACGAAAGGTCTTCAGAAACTTGACTAAGGCGAAAACCCCGGCCTTAAATACCTTTTACTTTACTAAGAGCTACTGCGCTATCTTTTAATCCCAATCTTCTAAGACTCTGTGTACTATCAACAAGACATCGCTGTCGCGAGCTGCGAACAATTATACTATCAACAAGACTTGTTTGTTTATACCAACAATCGGGTTTATCTTCTATCATACTTATTGTATGTTAGATAAACAAACACTCACCAGATTTAATCTATGTTATTAAGCCTCCATTCGCCACCAAGGAGCCTCACAATATTCTTGTGGCTCGGGTCATTCGGGCTACCAAGTCATATAGAAGTCACGGGTTTAATTCTAAAACCGTGACAATAGCCTTCGAGATATCGGAACAGCGAGAAGGAAATTAAGAATAATCTTTTAGATAATTCAGAGTGAGTATGTGATAGATAGGCACAAATCAAGAACAAGAATTTATATATATTTTTTATTTATAGAAAAGTTCATGTGAGTATGATTAACCATAGCTGCCGCAACAAAATTGGACCGGCAGATCCTCGATTCTGATTGGCTAACGGCAGAGGATCATCAAAATTTTGGCCCACATTACAAAATTGTTTACTAATTTCCGGCCGGAATGAACTTTTTAATTTTTTCATCCCAAAAATAGAAATTCTTAAAAAATAAGCCCGCATTATGGTAAAATTGGCCCAGGAACATTAGTAAAATTATGAGTAATTCCGGCCTAATTTTTTGATCGCCGCTCTTAGCCAATCAAAATCGAGAATCTGCCTTGTGAGAATGTATGCTGCAAGGTTTGAATATATCTTGCCGTGAAAAGACACGCTTGGAAGTCAGGTAATTAACAATGATTTAGAGTTGGTACAACACCTGCAATTGTGCAAAGGCAAGGCCAAAGTATTAACGATGAAGAAATGGATATTTTACCTTAGAAGTATCAGTTCTTGGAAGGAAAGTGTAACTTAAAGAGCTAATAATAATGGATTCATCAACTTAGGACACGAATAACTCGAGTTTATAATTCGAACCATGATTCATAAGATTTGCGAGCCAAAGTAATCACGCAATTGTTAAATCGTAGTATGAATACTGTATATGCCACAAGAGAAAACCGAAAAAAATTTATTATAAATTTATTTATTTTTCTTTATTAAAACAGATCATATTAAGCATTTTTAATGATTCTTGACTTCTAATTCGATATACTGAAAAATATATTCTATCGCTATATTATATAAAGTGGAAGAGACGGCGTTATCAACCTAAAAAAGAAAAATTAACATTTAGTAATGCTAGGGTTCTGTTCAATCAGATATGCATTATCGTTATCAAAAAGATTCAAAAATAGTTGTTTGTTCAATCTTTGCATAAGAAACTATCTATCTATGATCTAACAAAAAGTTTCTTCCTCGAAAGAATCTTTCATTACTCGCGTCACATGAACGTAAAATTTCAATAACAATATTGGCTAACTCCACTTAGAATCGATTGTATTATATTTTACATCACAGAATATAACCAGTATTTTTTTAATCATTTTACTTTAGTGTTTTAAAAATATTTTGGTATTAAACCAGAATAGTAAAGAAATTTTGCAATGACAATATTTTGATGTAAAAATACTCATGATATAATAATTTAGTAATAGATCTAGAGTTGAATATATATAAAGATTTTTAACGATAAAATTCATGGTTAAATTTATCAGATTATTAAATTATCGAGCCGTAAAAAAAAACAATATTTTTAATAAAAATTCTAGTAAGATGAGTAAAATCACTGCTCAAGATTTAAAAGATCATGTTGTTAAAGTCGAAGTTAACGATCCATACCAGGAACATTTTGACAAGCTTATGGAGGCAATCGGTATGTCTTTATAATACTTGTATAGTGAGTTATTTTCGCAAATTACTGAATTTATAATATTAAATAGGATCAGCTAGAATTGTAATGATTGGTGAAGCAAGCCATGGAACGAGGTTGTTATTATAGATTTTATATAATATCCAGTCAGTTCTTTGCCAACTAAAAAGAAATTGACTTTTTGACAATTTATGATTACTGTAGTGACTTTTATCGTGAACGTATTTATCTGACTCAGAGATTGATCACTGAAAAGGGATTTACAGCGGTATTAAAGATTTATTAATTATCGTATTTTTTATTATGATTTTATATTAAAAATATATATTACAAAATATTTTTTTTAGGTTTGTGCCGAAGCTGATTATCCAGATTCGATGACCATTAACAGGCAATTATAATAATAATTTTGTCAACGATAATAAATTAGAAATTTCTCATTATATCATTAATAGATACATTAAAAACATTGCTCCGCAAAACGTTAAAACACTCACTGATTCTTTAAAAGATTTTAAACGTTTTCCTTTGTGGATGTGGCGTAACGAAGGTAATATATATACTGTATAGTATTGATAAACTTAAATATTATCATTCAACATTGATTTTTCTTAAATATTGTATTTATCAGAGATGCTAAATTTTATTGATTGGTGTCGTCGATATAACGACAGGTTAGAGGCCGGATTCTACGATAAAGTAAGCTAATTAATATAATGAACCTTTTTATATGCTTATTTAATATATTTATTCTTCGTTCAATTAATGTTGTAGGTTTCCTTTTATGGCCTTGATTTGTATTCTCTTCATACGAGTTCTGAAGCCGTGATCGATTACCTTCAAAAGGTTGATCCTAAAGCAGCACGAAAAGCGCGTGAAAGGTATTAATGAACATACAAAATTTATTTATATTCATTATTCCAAGATCTTATATCAGTTTGCTGTTTCTACCTTAAGATATGGTGTTTTCGAACGTTTTGGTAAAAATACGATGAGCTATGCTTTCGCAGCTCGTTATGGGTTAGTTAAATCGGCTGAAGAAGAAGTGGTTGCTGTTTTGACGGATTTATGTCGAAAAAGAGGTGAATATTTGTTAAAACAATTAAAAGACTTTGGACCGATCGAAGAATATCAGTTTGCTGCTGAGGTTTGTGATGACTTATAAATTGTCGTGAATTATCATCAATTATCATCACATTATTAGAACATTATTAGAACATTTTTATTCTCTCTACAGGAAAATTCTCTTGTCGTCAAAGATGCTGAGGAATATTATCGGCGTATGCTTTGCGAAGATGTTAAGTCATGGAATTTAAGGGATACACACATGGTTCGAGCGTTGAATCAAATATTAGATCATCTAACGAAATGTCAAAATGGTTGTCCTGCTAAAGCAGGGCCGATGATTTACTGTTTTGGTTAAGACCAAATTCTGTGCTGTTTTTTTAATGTATTCTGTGAAATTCTGTGATGAAAAAGTTAATTTCTGCGTTTGATTCTGTGATTTGATGAATACAAATGTGCAAAATTCCGTAACTTCCCGACAAACATGTTAGTAATTACATTTTCGGGATTTCCCGGTGCTCCTGCGATATTATAGAATTCTGTGATATTCTGCACTACTTTTATAGAATTCTGTGATATTCTGCACTACTTTTTTAGATTTCTGTGGCATTCTGCGATGATAAAGGTGATTTCTGTGGTTAACTGTTTTTAAGGGCTATTTTCTGTGATCGCAGTAAATCATCGGCCCTGTGCTAAAGCAGTCATTTGGGCTCATAACAGGTTTTAGGTTTTTAACATATTCAAATATTCAAATTTTGATAGCAATTATGAATGAGTTAACATAATTAGTCATTTGGGTGACGCGCGAAATACTGATATGGGAATATCGCGTAGAGAAATAAGCATCGGTCAATTAGTTCGCGAACAGTTTGGTGATAGTAATAGTTTTAATATTGGATTCACTACATACACTGTAATTAAGCTATTTTTATCGTGTCATCTTGTTAAATAAAATACTTCTTTTGTCGTATTAATATTTATTTTTGGAATAATTTAGGGGTCTGGTACAGTAAATTCTTATTTTAAATATAAATTGATGTAAAACATAACTTGAATTTAATTCCAACTTGCTTTTTTTTTACACTTTAAATCATTAGTAACTGCTGCTCATGAATGGTAAGCAATTTATTTTTAGGATTTATTTATGAGAATTAGCATTACACAGGGGTAACGTACTGTACTTACTGTACTTCTAGGAATACATCACCTAAAATTATGAAAATTGTCCCAGGAAGAAAGGACTCGTATGAAGGTAATATTATAAAATGTTAAAACGAATAACACTTTTTTACTAAAACTAATATTTCTCTATATAATTATTTATAATTAGGAGTTTTTCATAAGATTAGCGTAGACCTTAAACTTCCAAATTTTCTTATAATCTTTAACAAAATAGTTTCATCTTCATCTAATCCCGAAGAGTTAAATAGTTTCTAAACATTTAACGGAAAAATTATCTGAACCGCTACTTGAAAGAGCGATTGGTGTAATTTATAAACCGAATACAGAACGCTGGAGTCATTATTTTTCAGCAAAATTATCAAAGCAATTTGATGCAGTAATCCATTTGGATGTGACAAGGGGTATTATCCCGATTGACGAATTCCAAGCATTTAAAAAGGATGATGATGAGAATGTCCCAGGTATATACATTCATTTTTAAGGATTATTTTTAAGAATTTTAAGAATTGAGCTATCGACATAATATTAAAATAATTTTCATTTCGTTAGATATGTATCCGTTTGCCGTTTAAAATTACAAGATAAATAAGAAATCATTCGGAGTATTATCGTTATCGTTATAGCTAGAAATTACAACTATAAAAATATTTTTATTAATGAAGTTGTTGCTTACAAAAAATTTTGTACAAGCGGAGAATTATTCCCGATACGGCAGTACAATTATCATTACCGCAGTATATAATTTATCAATTATATAGATATAGTAGTACCGGTACGTACATACGTACAGTACGTACTCAAGTGTTTTGCATTTTTTGTTTTGAATTTTGAGAAAAATATTTGATATTACTATGTTAATTGAACGATTCAGTAATTTAAAAAATGTTGGAATATGTAAAATTTTTACTACGGTCCAACGTTATCAAGCTAGAACATTCGTATCAAGAAATAAAATTCATATTTTTTAGGAATTATCAAAAAGAAAGATCTCAGATAATTATAAATACTTCTAATGTATTATTTCAAGTTTCTAAACTTACATTTCCTAAAAATTCTTTAAAACTTTCTAATTCGATTATTTTATCACATCATCGAAATTTTCATTTAACCCAACCAACACGAGCACCACCGGCGTTACCGGTTTTCCTAACATTGTTTAAATCCGCTAATGCTGTATTATTAACTCGTACATTTAGTAATTTATTTCTTTCATATTACCATCATATGGACCTTCTTGTTTATATGTTTTTCAATGTCATCAAATCATCATTTAATCCTTTAAGCAAATTATTCATAACATGTCTTACAAAAATAGTTTCAATCCTATTATCCCCTAAAATTTTATTTTTATATTGCTCATGAACTGCTAAAAATGCCGAGTCGCATAATTCTTTTTCTTCATTTAATGACATAAATCTAAATCTCCATCGATTTGTATGTGGTGCTTGTTCTAATCCTGCCAAGAATAAAATTCCAAATCCTGTTAAAGGAAAAACCGTTGATAGGAATAAAAGGATTGTTCTTCGTTTACCAGTGGTTGGATTTTTACGTA
>CAJVPY010000563.1:0-25716 GCA_910591965.1 Dentiscutata erythropus | reverse complement strand
AGATATTAAGATGTAGTTATTTATTGTACATAATTTTTAACTTGCTTTTAAAAAATATTCTTATAATGTTAACTTATTAACTTGTGCAGCAAATACAGATATTGAGATGTAGTTATTAGAATTGAATTATTATATATGATATTTAACTTGTTTTTGAAAATATTTTTATAATGTTAATTTACTTACTGTTATATAATTTTTTTTATGTAGCAGATACAGATATTGAAATGTAGTTATTAGATTTAAATTATTGTACATGATTTTTAACTTGCTTTGAAAAATTTTCTTATAATGTTAACTTACTTGCTATTATGTAATTTTTTTTGTATAGTACAGTATATACAGATATTAAGATGTAATTATTAGATTTGAATTATTGTATGTGATTTTTAACTTGCTTTGAAAAATTTTCTTATAATGTTAACTTACTTGCTGTTATGTAATTTTTTTTGTATAGTAGATACAGATATTAAAATGTAGTTATTAAATTTGAA
The DNA here is from genome assembly GCA_910591965.1 of Dentiscutata erythropus. NCBI lineage: Eukaryota > Fungi > Glomeromycota > Glomeromycetes > Diversisporales > Gigasporaceae > Dentiscutata > Dentiscutata erythropus. Next base: position 25,222 of record CAJVPY010000563.1, on the reverse strand, counting down.
TTATTGCATGTGATTTTTAACTTGTTTTTAAAAAATATTCTTATAATATTAACTTACCGATTTGTATTATGTAGTTTTTTTTTTGGGGCAGCAGATGCAGATATTGAGATGTAGTTATTAGATTTGAATTATTGTATATGATTTTTAACTTGTTTTTGAAAAATGTTAACTTACCAATTTATATTATATAGTTTTTTTTGGGGGCAGCAGATGCAAATATTGAGATATAGTTATTAGATTTGAATTATTGTACATGATTTTTAACTTGCTTTGAAAAATTTTCTTATAATATTAACTTACTTGCTGTTATGTAATTTTTTTTTGTATAGTAGATACAGATATTAAGATGTAGTTATTAGATTTGAATTATTGTATGTGATTTTTAACTTGTTTTTAAAAAATATTCTTATAATATTAACTTACCGATTTGTATTATGTAGTTTTTTTTTGGGGGCAGCAGATGCAAATATTGAGATGTAGTTATTAGATTTGAATTATTGTACATGATTTTTAACTTGTTTTTGAAAAATGTTAACTTACCGATTTATATTATGTAGTTTTTTTTGGGGGCAGTGGATGCAGATATTGAGATGTAGTTATTAGATTTGAATTATTGTATGTGATTTTTAACTTGCTTTGAAAAATTTTCTCATAATATTAACTTACTTGCTGTTATGTAATTTTTTTTTTGTATAGTAGATACAGATATTGAGATGTAATTATTAGATTTGAATTATTGTACGTGATTTTTAACTTGCTTTTAAAAAATATTATTATAATATTAACTTACCGATTTGTATTATATAGTTTTTTTTTTGGGGCAGCAGATGCAGATATTGAGATGTAGTTATTAGATTTAAATTATTGTACATGATTTTTAACTTGTTTTTGAAAAATATTCTTATAATGTTAACTTACTGATTTGTATTATGTAGTTTTTTTTTGGGCAGCAGATGCAGATATTGAGATGTAGTTATTAAATTTGAATTATTATACGTGATTTTTAACTTGCTTTAAAAATTTTTATGTTAATTTACTGTTTGTATTATGTATTTTTTTTTTTTTTTTGTGTATCAGATACAGATATTGAGATGTAGTTATTAGATTTGAATTATTGTATATGATTATTAACTTGCTTTGAAAAATTTCTTATAATGTTAATGACCTGTGTATTTTTTTTTTGTGTGTAGCAAATACAGATATTGAGATATAGTTATTAGATTTGAATTATTGTATACAATTTTTAACTTGTTTTGAAAAATTTCTTATAATATTAACTTACTGACTTGTATTATATATTTATTTTTAATGTATACAAAGAGGTATTTATTTAGAAATATAATAATTTAATAAATTTTTTTTATTTTTTTTATTTTTTGTAAGGTGTCAAATAATTTAAAAATAGTTTCTAATAATAATTTAGCTTCGAATATGAATTCTATCTTTTCTGAAGTATTCAACAACAAACCATATATTTTGGAGGAAATAAGGGCCTGGGAAGTGAAAATAATTATATATAAAGGCCTAATTTTTAAAAAATCTATCAATGGCTGAAAAAATAGATCACAGGCTTATAGCAATTACAAAATCGTGATTATTGGATTATCGATTATTTTATTATAGATATTTAGAGTTATCTATATACTGATTTTTAGATAAAGGATAAATGAAGTGCTAGTTATAATAAGTTTCGTTTAAGTATTGCATTAAAATAATATCAACAAAGTAGTTCTCTAAAGCTAACAAACATCTTCCATATTAGTAAATGACATACCAATTCGCATGTTTTATTTGACATCATAGTGGTTTTCTATAACAATAAACAATTTTATATCAAGAAAATTAAATTTATTAAATTTAAAAAATTTTCTTTTCTAATTTATAATTACTAATTTACAATTGATCATTTTATTTTTTTATGTTGCTTATACTAATAACGATCAAGCCACAAACATAAAGAGCGTCATAGTTATTTTGGGCCCTTATATATAATAATTTTTAAAATTAGGCCTTTATATGTAATTATTTTCACTTCTCGGGCCCTTATTTGTAAATTCTCCTATATTTTTTTTTGAGCCTCCTGGTATTTTTATCATTCATAAAAATGTTTAGTGGAGAAGTAAAATAATAATTCGTCGCTATAGTCTTTTTGAAAACTCAATTAATTGTAAAAAAGGAGGTTTGTTGTAAAATGTTTGTTGATTTAAATGACACTTTCATTTCTATCTTTTTTATTAATAAAAATGTCATATTTACATTATAAGCTTTATCAATTATGCATATTCAAACTCCGCTTTGGCGGAGTTTGAATTTTGCCAATTTCACAGGAATGTGAAATGGCAAAAGTTACGTGATGCCACCACTAAGGCGGACTTTAAAAATCTCCGATTAATAGAGTTACTTATGATGCACTATTCTCTGTCACAAAAAAAGTAATGGGCTCCATGAAATACCCTGCTAACGCAGGGGTATTTCATGGGGCCCATTACTTTTTTTGTGACAGAGATTAGCATATTATAAGTAGGAAGATTATCTTGTTAGTAAATTGAAACAAAAAATCAATTAGTAAAATAAACTACTAATTTTTTTACTTACATATCTATTGCACTAATAATATCTAACTACATATACATCGTGTTAGATAAGAATAAACTTTTGTCATTTATTTGTCATTTATAATGTCATTTATAAAAATAATTTTAATGATTTGTCATTTTGCCAAGACTTAATACAATTTTTTTTTAGAAAAAATAACATTGTCAATTTAAAATGACATGTTATTTATAATCATTTTCATAAAAATTTTTATGACCTTGTCATTTGCCAACATGGGTGTGGAAACTTAGTAAAGTGGTCTAGTTGTCACCCTCTCCAAGTGGTAGTCTAGAGTTCGAATCTCATGGTTGACGATTTTGAAAAATAGGCCTGTATAACATGATCAGATTTTGAATTGAGGATCTGTAACTTGAGTTGCACCAGAAAGTAATCCTGGGAGATCTGCTGGCATTTGTACAATTGGGGAAACCTGGGAACTACAAAGGAATGCAAATCGGGTTAGGGTAGTGCAAATACTCAATAAGTTCATGATTGTATAAATTTTGGGGATTGCCTTTACTGTACAGGATAGGGATATTAATAAAGTACTCTAGGGTAGTGTAGTGCATACTCTGGCAGAGTATCCCTAATACTACACTACACTGAAGTATGAATCAGAGTATACCCCAAAGTGTAACTTGGAGTATAATCTGGAGTACTATGTGCTAAGCACTATGTAATACTCCAGAGTTTATAGTAAGACTTCTATATGATTGGTTGATGTAAATCAATTGCCTGGACTAATTTTTTTGCTGATTCAATTTAGGGTAGTGTTTATTGTTTATGGAGATAGTCTAAATTGACTATCTCCATAAATAATAGCATACCAAAATCAAAACGGCAAAATATTTATTTAGTTAATTTTTTCATAAGATGTTTTAGGAATAATGATGTCTAATTGGCCAGTGCAAATCAATTGCCTGAGAACTTATTTATACTTTTAAAGTACTTTTTGTCAAATTAAAATCAGTAAAAATCAGATTTACTATAAGTAACCCGAAATGACAAATAATATATGTCAATTTTTTAATATATTATACAAATATAGAAATAAATGATGCACCAATTATGTTATTAATTTAATTGTTATTATGTATTGAAAGGTCATCGTGAAAGAATAATTAGTGGTGTGATAAGATAGATAATGGTGAAAAAAGTAGTTATTGATATAATGCAGTTTTATTAGATTATTTCATGATATCTTAGTACATTTGTATTTAAACTATTATTATTATACTTAGTAGTGTACTCAACTGAATATATTTGACAATATATACCTAAAAAATAATAAATCTAAGACACTATTCCTTTAAACATTATCTAATTTACTAAATGAAATTATATATATGCTCAACTCGCAAAATGATAAAAACTATTGATCCAAAATTTCAAGCCTGTTACTATCGTAAAATAATTATAGAGCAAGTTACAATTTATCATAGTCATAATAATCATCATAAACCTTTGTCATCCAGCTTTTTAAGCACATTACAGCATGTACTAAATCTGGAGAAAAATTACTTCTAATTTCCATAATTGTATGAGCCATGATTGAGAATGCATATTCGCTTGGGACACTAGTCTCTTGTATAGACAAGTGTTTCTTGCTATTTTACTAAGAGTTGTAAACTCCTTTTCAAACTTATACTACTATTTAAGTGGGGTTTCTTCTGGGGCAAGTGGAAGGGCCAAGTATCATTTTAGTCTATTTACTATTGGTATATCATTTTCTTGCTGTAATAGTGATTCAAAAAATAAGTATTGATTTTTTTTTCTTGGTTTTCTTTTTTTTGTATAATAGTAAACGTATTCGCTTCTCCATATCTTGACATATGTTGATGTAGCATATCTATAGCAGCTGACCATGCTTTACATGTTACAAAAGTTTTTAACTTTAAGTATAGATCAAGTAAAGTTTGTAATGTAGTCAGTTTGTCAATAATGATTCAGTATTCTTCTAGTTTGTACTTTATTGATTGTGCTATATAACATTCGTTTTCTTCATAATCGGAAAGGTATTGATCAAGATGGCGTTGAAGCCCAATAAACACAAGATGAATATTACTAATTGCCAGGTAAGAACTAGCGGGCAACAATAAAGTTGCCTGGTATATTGGCTCAAAAAGATTTAGAATTGCATTTACTTTGTCCTACTCATTTTTATCTAGCCACAAATTTTCAAGTTGTTTTTTATTCTTTACAACCAAATAGTTCAACACTTCTTTTATTTTTCTAACCTTTTTCAACATTAGGAATGTGATATTCCAGCACATATCAACATTGAGTTCAGGTTTTAGGTATTCAACTTCTTGTATAGCACAGATGCTTCGCAAATTATCACACAATAATTGAGAGTGGCGTACCTTTTTTATGAAATTTCGAATTTTTTCAATAATTGTAGTCTCGAGCTGCATACTGTGTTTTACGGCAATATTCAAAATGTGTATCACGCATCTGTAATGTATACATTCATTGTTTTCTAAAGATAAAATATCTATTTGTAGTTCATGTCCTACAACAACCATGCTTGCGTTGTTGTCAGTAGTAAATCCAAGAACATTTTGTGTAATTTTAAACTGATTGAATAGTGTTAAGAGCAAGTTTTTTGTATGGATTCCATAATAATAATCTGGATAGTGTATTAAATAAAGAAAAAAGCTTCTTGCTTCCCAATTATCATCGATATAATGCGTGGTTACTCCGAGATATACTTGATTTGATATAGACATCCAAACATCACATGTAATTGAAACCATTAAAATAACATTCTTAAGTAAATATATTATTTTTTCACGTGTATCTTCAAACTGACTTTTTACTTGACTACTCAATACTTGTCAACAAGAAACACGATAATGCGGATCAAAGATGCCAAGCATTCCCTTAAAGTATTTGTTGTCCACAACAGAAAAGGGTAGCTGACAACATATGACGAAATCAACCACTTTTTTAGTAATTTCAATTGTTTGTTTTTTATCTTTTGGTATATATGGTGTGGTCATAAGGCGTAAGGGGGCTGACAAATATAGCTCATTATACCCCCCTGAGATTTTTATTAGACTCCCCAGAGTCAGTCATTTGATACTAATAAAAATTTATAAGAAAATTACATAATTAGTTGACATAATATACTAAAAATTACATCATGTAGCTTAGCTAGTGTGGCGCAATTCTAGTTTTATTTTGTATTATGTGACTTGTGTAATGATTTCACAAATATTCAATCAAATGGAAGTTACATAAAAATTACGTGACCAACAAATAACTACCAGAATTATGCGATACAAAAGTAAATTTATAGCAAACTACAATATAGATAAATACAATAAAATTTATATAATCGACTTTAATATTACTAACTAAATAAGTAGCTACACAGTTGCACAAAACCAGAAACGGGTGAATATAAGTTCAATTTAAAAAATATTGGACAACTCCAATAAAGAATAGTTAGATATACAACTAAATATAGCATAACTATATTGATATGAGATGCTATAATTTAAACAAAGAAGAAAGTTCATAAGATTTTAAGATAGACAGTATATAGTATAGAATGTAAAATGCTTTTTAAAAAACATAACTAAACTACTAACTAATACATAAACTCAAATACAACAAAAAGGGAAATCCTGATTTTTTTTATAAGCTATAACTAAGACATTATAATCCCTATATTGAAATACATAGTCTGAGGCAAAAGTTTAAGGCGAATAGCCTGAGGCAAAAGGTCTCTGGAAACTTCACTAAGGCAGAAACTTAGGCCTTAAATTCCTTTTACTTTACTAAGAGCTACTGCGCTATCTTTAATTCTAGGCTTATCTTCTTGGCAATCAATCTCCAGGTTGTAACAATTCGTATTAGATAGTTACCAAATATTGCCTACAATAATTGTTGCAAATATTTCTCACAATAATTGTGTCAAATATTTACTACAATAATTACTCTATCTAATGTTTATCAGATTATGGGAGTAATTAACCACTTATATGTTTTTACAAATAGAGCTTATTGAGAATTAAATTTTGTAAATCAAACATTAATCTGTATCTCTAAGCCTTATTCGCCGGATTGATTTATACCTAAAGCCATTATCTGCTACCTAAGAGCCTCGCAATTAGAGATGGGAAAAATATGCATTTTATAATAACATGAGCATGAATTTGCATTAATGTGCATGTTATATAAAATGCACATGATATTGCATGATATAATTTTTTTTGATTTTATATTTTTCCTCCAGAAAATATTGGATATTTGGTGAAGTTTTTTCCCCAACCCTTCTCATCTTTATGTTCATTCATTTTCTTTTCGGAATTTTTCAAAACTTCTGCTTTCCTATTTCTTAATTTTGTCTGGCATTATACACCTTGGACTAAATTAAATATACTTTAATTTTCCTATATAAAATTTAGATGGGATAAAATGTGCATGATTCTGAATCATTCACATGAATGTGCATTAATGTGCATAATTGTGGAATTATGCACATGCATGAAACCCATCTCTACTCGCAATAGTCTTGTAGCTTCGGGTCTTTTGGGCTTTTAATACATCAAATCACAGCAAGGCCATGGATTTAAACTTAAATATCGCTATTCACTTTATTGAAGCAAAAACCTGTTTAAGTGATAAAAAAAAAAAATTATTATAGTTAAACAAATCTCATATACATAAATATGATGATACTATGTGATGCAAGGTGTGTAGTTTAAGTGCAGAATTTCACTTTTCATTGCATTTAATGTACTAACTAATCAATTATGAGATTTTGCAGATGCATTAACTTACTATAGCAAACTATATACTTCATGATATATATTACATATCATTCCGTTTCTGATATTTGGATATCAGGATATGCAACTAAAATTTAGAGTTGGAATAGGACAGAGCTAAGCCGGAATTAAGCAATAATACAAGCCAATAAATAACTGCATGACACAGTCAAAGAATGATATAAAAAAGTCTAATTTAAATAAATAAGAATAGAAATTTATAAAAATTTTAAAAGATTTTGTTATATAACTAGATACTTGAATTGTTTAAAGGAAGTTAGAATTGAGTACACTATATTATATTATACTATACTACATATATTCTATATAGTGAGAAATCGCTTGGTACATACTTTGTAGTCTTACAAATTTAATTGTTGCCTCTATGCTTTAATTCATTATTAGTGTTATTCCATGAATTTTTGACTTTTTAACAAGATTATTTTAACTGGTCTATGGCTACATATCAATTCTATATAGTGAGAAATCGCTTAGTGCATACTTTGTAGTCTTACAAATTTATTTGTGCCTGTATGCTTTAATTCATTATTAGTGTTATTTCATAAATTCTTTAGCTTTTTGACAAGATTATTTCAACCGGTCTATGACAACTCTATACTACATATCAATTCTATATAGTGAGAAATTGCTTTGGTGCATACTTTGTAGTCTTATAAATTTATTTGTGCATGTATGCTTTAATTCATTATTAGTGTTATTCCATAAATTCTTTGACTTTTTGACAAGATTATTTCAACTGGTCTATGACAACTTTAACTTTGCCTAGAAAAATGAAATAGATTATTTTGCTGAATTTTATATTGTTTTAAATACTGATTTCTGAATAATTATGAATTTTTATTCAATGAAAATAACTTACTTTATCTGGCAAACTCATATGATCATAAAAAAATTTCTTGTTATTTTTTTCATGTGTTACAATATAATTATGTTATTCCAATATTCAAAAAATAAAACTTAGCGAGTGACTCTCTACCAATCATGATCATAAATTGCCGGATAACACCAATATTGGGCAAATGTTGAATACGGTAATTCAACAATTTTGCCCAATATTGTATACATATTTTCTTTTTATTTATAAATAAACTTTGTAAAATAGAATAAACATAAAGTAGCTATGTACTGTAGTATTCACGGACTATAGAGCTTAACAAAAAAAATTGTGCAGATAATTGATCCAACTACGATAAATCTTTGCCCACACTTTACTTTAAAACTGCAGGTATCGATCCAAGGATTGGATTTTTTCAAGTTTACTATAACTAGAGAAACTAAAAATAAGTATTTTAGTAGTTTAGTATAAATTTGCTATCTCACGTGAACAAGCTGCTTGAACCTATTACTTAGATAAGATATAGTAAATAATACACTCTAAAATATAATAAATGAATCAGATTCTAATCTTTTTGAGATTTAATAGGCATTTACATATTTTCAGTTCTAATATTCCCATATATTATAAAAATAACTATAGTAATATATTTAAAAAAAATACATTGTCATGATAATTTCCAGGGTGTAATTTTGAATTTTGTCTATATTAATCTTAATTTTGGTCATTATTCTAAATAGCACCCATGGGTTACTTCATGAAAATATGTTGAGTTTAGTTCTGAAGTTAATATACTGTATTATTCATTAATAAAAGAACTATGACATGTAAATATATCACATTTTAACTAATCACTACAAATTGAATAAAAGATATAGTCTGTAAATATATCGCAGTTCAACTAATCACTACAAATTGCATAAAAGATATAGTTTGTAAATGTATCGTATTTCAACTAATCACTACAAATTGCATAAAAGATATAGTCTGTAAATGTTTTGCAGTCCAATTAATCACTACAAATTGCATAAAATATATAGTCTGTAAATGTATTACAGTTCGACTAATTACTACAAATTGCATAAAAAATATAGTCTGTTCGACTAATCACTACAAATTGTATAAAAGATATAATCTATAAATGTATAATATTGCAACTAATTACTACAAATTGCATAAAAGATATAAATTGTAAATGTATTGCGGTTCAACTAATCACTACAAATTGCATAAAATATATCATTTGTAAATATATTACTGTTTGACTAATCACTACAAATTGCATAAAAAATATAGTTTGTAAATATATTACAGTTCAATAATCACTACAAATTGCATAAAAGATATAATCTGTAAATGTATCGCATTTCAACAAATCATTACAAATTGCATAAAAGATATAGTTATTCTAAATAGTTGTATAAAAATAATATAGATATATTAGTATTGTGTAAAGCTTAATTGATTTTGTATTCTAATACTTTATTACCTAGTATTCGCTTCAAAAATAAAATTATTCAAAACATCTATCTTATTTTAATTTAGATTAAAAATTATAAACTATTAATTTTAGCTATATAAGATTATAATAGTTTATTAGTGATTTTAAATTAAATAAAAATAGAATTCTTAAAAAAATTTTATATAAATACTATATGCATTTTATTTATATATATTTGTAAATTATTTTAAGCCAACCATCATTAATGTTCAAATATCCAGACTTACATGAACATATTCATGAATGTGTTGATTTTGATAGTGCAGATGAAAAAAGATGAAAAGAAGTTATTAAAGTTAGAACAATTAATCATATTCGTGAAAATCTTGAGTCTAAATATAATGAATACATATTTCATACTGGTCTTAATAATTACATGCTACCACGCCGATCTAATTCCATAGTGGCAAAATATCATCATCATCCTACAAATATTGCAGTTGCTTCTATTGCACAAAATGAAAGAAAAGATCACCCTGATGTTCATTATTGCTTTGCATCTGTAAAAGAAGCAAAACAATTTGCAATTCAATTTTCTGCCTACTTTGTAATCATCTCTCAAGATGATAAAGCTAAGGTTCCTCTTGGTATTCTAGCAGTTGGAAAAACTTTTCAAGCTGTTCAGAGTTTCAAGAGCCTGTTACATTACCTGATCATGATTTTCCAATTGCTCCACAGCATAAACTAATTCCATCAACCTATCTGCTTATGAATCCAAAAAATAATAATACTTTACATAATAGTCAACTTGCAATATCTATACCTCCTCAATATCAATGTGGTACAAGTGATGCTTCACATATAGATGATTTAAAATTGTTAACTTAAGATAATCATCTTAATGATATATTAAAGTCTGGAGATATAATTAAACCACTTTGGATTCTCTTAGTAGATGGAGGTCTAGACGAAAATCCTAGATATATGAAAAATATTATTCAGTATTGTAGACTATTTCGTGTATTAAATTTGGATTATTTAACAGTTAGAACACATGCACTTTATTACTCAGCCTACAATTCAGTTGAACGTGATATGTATAATAATATAAATTCAAGTTCTTTAATTAAACTATCAGTATATAGTTATTAATATATATAGGCTGTCATTAATAAAAATTAAGCTAATTAATATATTAAAAAATAATCTCTTAATTTTTACAACTTATATTATGATAAATTTTGAAGTTATCTTGATAAATTAATATTCTAAAAAAAGTTTAAAATCTAAAGCTTCAAAACTTATCGAGATATAAGTTGTGAAAGTTAAGAAATTAATTTTTAAATATTTATCTGCTTAATTTCTATTGATGGCAATCTGTATATATATATAATATAGCATATACATATTAACAGTTTAATTTAAAGAATTAGCTAAAAATTAATTAATTTAATTAATTTATACGTCTGTATTATTTTACAGACTATTACTTTATAGAATTATATTTTATTAATAATTATTTACAACAAGTTCATTTTACTGACAGTCTATTTTACAGAAGTTTATTTTAATATCAAGTTTTTTTTTATAAATTACAATAACTTTAATTCTAATCTGAGAAATAAGCTTCAATAAAATATACTATCAGTAAATAAATTTATTAATGAATAATTGTTAATAAATTGTAATATCTATAAAGTGAATGTTAGTAAGTTAATTGGGTCTTATAAATAGCAACAATATTAATCTATTAAATTTATCAAGTTGAACTAATTATTAATAACTAATTAAATTAATTTTTTTTAATTAATATTTTTAGCAATGTCATCACTTTCTCAAAAGCTTGCAGGAATTGTTTTGCCAATTGATGAATATGGTTCTCATTTGAATTCTCAAGGTGAGGTTATCGATGAAGAACTTGCTAAAAGAAACTTTCAATATGCAGGAGAAATCTTATGTGACTTGTGGAGTCAAGATCCTATTCTTGGAAGATCAATTATAACAAGATATACTAATCAAAAAGTTTCTACATTCAATGTCGTCATATTTTCTGAACAAAATGATGATAATACTGATGAACCTACTATTCTCTGGAAATAGTTAGAAAATCATACAAGTATATGTCAATATTCTCTTGATGTTAGAAAGTATGCAGACCCTCTTTGCTACAAATCTAAACGTTGCAAAGATGCAGCTAATCTTCTTGCAGTGAATAACGGTTTTTTACCTCCAATCATAAAAGAAAATGATGGGCATTATTTAAACTTACTTCATATTTTAGAGTTTTACAATTTAGATAAACTACCCAACTATGATGAACATTGCCTATCTATAACAAATTATGACAACCTTTGCTGCTCAAATTATGGTAAATACTTTCCAACAAGTTCAATAGTTGCTCTACATATAAAAAATTAGCATCCAAAACAACGTAAACAATCATCTAAAAAACAATAAAGTTAGTTTAAATCTCATGTTAAATCTTGGCAAAATTAATTGCAGCATTAGCATTATAAATATAATTGAATATGACTTATTTTTGGATATATATTATATTTACCTTAATATAGTAATACAAATGCTTTATTTGATTTAGTAATTGTTAAATTAAAACATATTATAAATAATCCTATATAGTTAAAAAAGTCTAAACCTCCAGCTCTTGATACAATGTGACTTTTTATAACAAATCTGCTCTACTAATCTAATATTTATTATCAGTAAATATAAAAGAAAATATATATTAAAAAGTTACATATTACGATTCTTGAAAACTATTTAAAGTTCAATTCAAAATATCACTAGATCAAATTGCTGTATAGGTTAGCAAATAAGTCCTTCATGCTTGCAATCACAAGAACTTTCAATCTTTCTACAATTACACAGCTCTAGGTAATTTTTTTTTGCCTGTTATTTAACTCACTCACTTTAATATTGATAACACCTTTCATTCTATTCCTATGGCATACCTTGGATCACAACACACCACTTTACAACAAGGTTTTATTTGATTTATTTATTATTGAGTTTGTGAGAAAGAGATAAGTCTCTGATTTACTAATTCCTTATCGCTATTCTATTTATACATAGCTTTGACTTTATTGAACTACAAATTTATAACTGATTTGATGATATGATTACGCATATAGAGGAGATAAGTCTTAATTTACTAATCCCTTATCCCTTATTCTATTTTTTTGACTTTATTAAACAACAAAGTAATAACCAATTTGGTAACACATATTATGCATAATAGACAATAACCTTTATACATGCACTGATCAGATATATTGCACATGATTTAACCAATTACATTGATTCACATAATCACCAAATTCCAGCGATCAATCTAACTATTGGTACCAAGTATACCCAGATATGGGGGAATTTACAAATTTACGGTCTTCGCAATACATACAGTGAAAAAAATCTAAAAAACACTATAGTCATCCTCCCATACAATTACACAGTTGGGCACATAGTAACTTTTTTTAAAATGTGCTTATAGAGGAGTTGTGCTTATATGGAGGTTTTTTTCTTATAAATTAAATTATATTTTGGTCTAAATAAAAATGTGATTACATATGATATGATTATATGAAAGGTGACTATATGGAGGGACAACTGTATAATCCTTTATAGAGATAAAGCATAAACTAGGATTAGCATGCAGCACAAAAATCAGTATTATCGATCTAACATGTCATCTATCAAAACTGGAAACGAACAAACAGAATTCACATGACTGCATAAATTAAATACTGCAGAGATTGAACCTAGGTGCCGCACAAAAAATGGTGGCAGATCCTTGATTTTGATTGGCCAAAAAAATTGAGCCGGAATTACTCATAATTTTAATAATGAAATCACAGCTGTCTATTAAGTGAAAATTGTTCCTGTGTTAATTTTACCATAATGCATGCTTATTTCTATTTTTGTAATGAAAAAATTAAAAAGTTAACTTCGGCTGGAATTTAGTAAACAATTTTGTAATGCGAACCAAAATTTCAAAAATCTTTGGCTATTAGCCAATCAAAATTATGGATCTGCCGTGCATTTTTTGTGCGGCACCTAGGGTAAATTACTGCAGAGTGTCCTCCAGACGATAAGTACATTAATCAAAGATTTCTTATTGGCTATACTAAAATATTTATGTACACTTTATTGAAAGTAATAATTTAGAAAATATTTAAAATGAGACATGAATATTTAATTGTTTTTATTCGTGTTAATTCAATATCACGAAATATTTGTTTACTATAGTAGGTTAAGTGATGTGCATCCGGTTGTTAATTACTCTAATCATCCAATAAATATTAGATAATTGTGAGAAATATTTGGAATAGCGATTTTAGGCAATATTTGGTGGTTAGCTAATACAACCCGAAGATTGATTGCTAAGAAAATAAACCTAGGATTAAAGATAGCGCATTAGCTCTTAATAAAGTAAAAGGCACTTAAGGCCTAAGTTTCCGCTTTAGTGAAATTTCCAGAGACCTTTCGCCTCAGATTATTCGTCCTGAACTATTTGGCTTAGACTTTTTGCCTCAGACTGTAATTAAAGTTTGATCTGTTAAGTGATAACCCGACCTAGCTTAGGTGTTTCATTAGAGTGTTCAATAAACTAATTGATTAAAACATAGTTAGGGTCATTAAGTTCGGATTTTTTAAAGAGTTATTTCACATATGAATTTATACTTAAATTTGTACTAATTTAGATACATTTTTCTACACAACTAACAGACAAAATTGTATCATATTTTTTTAAAAACTTTAGCTCTAGACTAGCTCTACACTAAAATAGAATCGGTTTTTTAATAACTTTTAATAAAATTTTGTTTTAATTTTTAATACCGGTTATTAAAAAAAACCGGTTCTATTTCAGTGTAGAGCTAGTCTAGAGCTACAGTTTAAAAAAATATATGATACAATTTTGTTTGTTAGTTGTGTAGAAAAATGTATCTAAATTAGTACAAATTCATGTAGAAATTCATATATAAAATAACTCTTTAAAAAATTTGAACTTAATGACCCTAACTATGTTTGATCAATTAGTTTATTGACCACCCTAGTGTTGAGTTAACATCCGCAAATTCTCTCCCAACTGATGGTAACAGTGCCTTTTTCTTATAGTTCTTCGGAATTGTACTAACTAAAATAGATTTCAGATCTGCTAACGGCTTATCTAAAACTGGTTTTGGCTGCATAATAGAGCCAAGCCAACAAGCTGCAGCTTAGTTATAGCAGCTTAACTATGGTTCATAGTTCTAGATTAAGCCATAGCTATTGAAGCCACACTTGAATCATGACTTGAGCTATTCTTAAGCTGTGGTTGATAATGCTGATACAGTACTGCAGTGATATTATATTAAATGGGTTTTTTTGAAAATTACATTATAAAACATATGAATTGCTATATATTATAACGTGGTTTTTAAGGCAAAGACCAAAACATATTACGTAGCTACAACAATAATAAAATATGCTACTTAAAAGAAGTTATACAAGTATTAACAGCTCTAAAAATCTTTAATTGGCTAAAATTGGACTACAAAACTTGGCATATAATGTCAGGTTTTAACATGATATTTCAATTAATTATTTTCAGAACTTTTTCTTATTTAATAAATTGAGTATTAACAATCAATATATTAATTAATTCTCATTTAAATTTATAATGATTTTTATGTATATTCATTATCACGATGAAAAAAACCTATTTTCACATTCGCTTTATGAAATTTTAGCAAAAGTTCAGCAAGTAACACTTCGATTAATCATAATACTTATGCACTATCCTGATAACAAGATATAAAATTGGCTTGCATATGCAAGAGTTTTTTTAATGTGTAGAAAATTTATGCAAATATGCAAGCAAAATTAAAAAAAAAGTCGCACAGAATTTATATTATATATATATATTGCAAAACTGTATTTGCCAAGCAAAAAAAAACTTTTTTACTTGCAATATTGCAAGTAAAATTTTTTTACTTGCAATGCTGCAAGTAAAATTTTTTTACTTGCAATTGTGCAAGTTATTTTGGTTTGAATTTTAAACCCTGCTTAGTATTTAGTTAAATATATTTAGAGCACCCTTAGTTTCTAAGTTTATTCATCTAATTGGTCTAAGTATTTAATATGGCTGTTCATGTACTCAGATTCTTATCCACATTAATATGTATAATTATCATCTAAAAAATTTTAAATTATGCAGATTAGTATGATCAGATCCGCACAGTATGAGGTGTGAAATGCCCTAATCTTAATATCTGTTCCGGCGCTATGTATTGTTAGAGTTAGCATTAAAAAACTATAATGACTGGTAATGATATGTTTTTTAAAAAAGTATTTTACATTCTATACTATATACTGTCTATGTTAAAATCTTATGAACTTTCTTCTTTGTTTAAATTATAGCATCTCATATCAATATAGTTATGCTATATTTAGTTGCATATCTAACTATTCTTTATTGGAGTTGTCCAACATTTTCTAAATTGAACTTATATTCACCCATTTCCAGTTTCATGCAACTGCACAGCTACTTATTTAGTTAGTAATATTAAAGCTGATTATATAAATTTTATTGTATTTATCTATATTGTAGTTTGCTATAAATTTACTCTTGTATCGCATAATTCTGGTAGTTATTTGTTGATCATGTGATTTTTACATAACTTTCATGTATTTGAATATTTGTAAAATCATTACACAAGTCACATGGCACAAAAATAAAACTAGAATTGCGCCATATTGGCTAAGCCACATGATGTAATTTTTAGTATATTATGTCAACTAATTAAACTTTAATATGTAATTTTCTTATAAATTTTTATTAGTATCAAATGACTAACTCTGAAGGGTCTAATAAAAATCCTGGGGGTATAATGAGCTAATATTTGTCAGCCCCCTAAGAGTGTCTGCTGTTTTAAGGAGATATTTTTATAATGTTTTTTATTAAGTTGGATTGCAAGAGTTCCTGTTGTGTTGGCTGGTTTTCACTTTTGCTTACATAGATTGCAAACTATTGCAATTACTTCTTGGTTATCATTTTTTTCTTAGTAAAAAAGTCCCACACAATAGATATGTATTGTCTAGCCCATTTTGAAATGCTTCCAGTATGATTACATGAAGTATCACCATTATTTGAATCAATAGCAGAATCTATACTATCGTCATTAGCAATGCTTACACTTTCATTATTATTAGTAGTAAAATTTGTATCCTTATTATCACTGAAAGCGAAGCTAATATCCTCATTATTATTAACAGCAAAGTCTATATCTTCAACAAAACTGGTGTCATTAACAGAATTAATATCTTCACTAGCCTTGCTCATATCTTCACTATTCAAAGTATCTAAGTTATTATAGGTTTCTTTAGGCATAATGTTTAATATTTGATTTTTCAAATTGAATGTTTGTAATATTTGTAATTTTTAAAAGAACTTTTTTTTTTTTTTTATATTCTTATTCTATAATTGTCAATTCAACACTTGACAAAAATATATTTTTTTTAAGTAAAAATTTTTTTGAACTTTCTTTTTATTATACAGTATTGTTATTCTATAATCATCAATTTAATATTTAAACTTTTTTTATTGTATTACTATCATCCTTCTATGTATTACCACCTGTTATCCTTTTATAATTGTTAATTTAGCATTGTCAAAACATAAAGGAAAACTATCTTGTGATTAAAGAATGAATATGAATTCACTGTCATAGTTAAAAAAGCTTCAGTTTATTTATAAATGCATGTAATTTTAAACTTTATACAACACCTAAAAAAAACTAGTTAAGCAGTATTTAAAATATCAATTCACCAAGGGATAAATATGTGCTTCAGCATTTTATAATTGGAATTTATATATTTTGTATTACTCCTGGATTGATACTATTGGCATGATTTACTATTTTTGAAATACAGTTATTTGGTTTTTATTATATGTTATTAATCAAAGTCATCATTATTACATTAATCATAATTTAAGCTCTGTTATACTAAAAAGATAGTATTGGTCAAAAATATTAAATGAGATTATTCATGTAATGTACATGTATACGTACGTATGTTTCTGCAATTTAGGTGGCTTGTACTAAAGGGCTAGTAAACGATAGTTATATTTGTACTAAAGAGCAAGTACTAAAAGGAATAGTAAATGATAGCTTGTGTGAGTTATGCTTGTACTAAAGGGGCTAGTAAACGATAGTTTGAGTAAGTTATATTTGTACTAAAGGGCAAGTACTAAAAGGGCTAGTAAATGATAGCTTGTGTAAGTCATACTTGTACTAAAGAGGCAAAGCTTAAGTGAGTTATACAGTAAACGATAAGCAGGTTAATTAGTATGCAGTATAATTTGAGTTTAATCTAATCATAATAAATATAAATTTATATAACAAAAATATATAATACTCTGGAGTATAATCCACTTTATATAATAGTACTACTCTAGAGTATTTTACTCCTTTTACTAGTATTTTAATAACCCAAGGTGGTGTCATGCTAATAACATAGTGGTGCTATAAAAAATCAGCAGTCACTTGATGATCTATATGCATAATCTAATTTTATTGGTCAAATTTTTATTACGTAAATCACATAGTAATAATCAAATATAATTGATATTCATATAACATATAATTTTCAATTTTATGCAAAAGAAAAACTACAAAACTAAAGAAAAAAAGTCTTCTAGCTATAATACTTAGATTATTTACTTGTAGTATATAATTTATAATTAAACTTATTATATATCAATTTAGCCAGAATGCCAACTTTCATTTTTTAGATGGCTTTCAAGTTGGCTGTTGCTCTTTGGCATTTAAGGCTTTGTTACAGGCTAAAGCTTCTTCGATCAAATTTTGTCTAAGCTTTTTATACTCATTATAAAAATTATCATTTTCAATATTTTGCTCAACAATTAATATTAAAGAGTCAAGAGTTTTTTTATCTAATGCTAACTCAGCTTTTCTTATTTCAATAGTGTTGAACTGTGTATTAACACTTAACCTATTTTTATCAAATATTTTAATTACGGCATTTGGTACATTTAAGTAATTATATGAAATATTATGCCAAGAATTATTGGCTAGATGAATTCTAGAAGGTTTCTCATTTCCAAAATAAATGAGCAGATAGTCATGTCTACGAAATATACTTAGGAATTGTGAAAAGAAGTTTGGGTTGTTTGAAGTATAGGTTTGTATCAAATGTTTGCATATCAAATATGGGCCATTTATAAAAGCTAGACAGGAACAAATCCAATATGATAATTTTCTAGAGATTCAATATTTTTTCAAGATCAGTTTTTCAACTATTTCTAAACTTAATTCACCAAGATAGAAATGCCTGATTATTATTATATCTTTGCCAGGTATTTATCATATTAGGAACTAATTTTTTTGTTATTATATAATTTAAGTGATCGAGGTCTTATTTATAGCAATTTTTAAGAACTTGTTAGTGCGATTCCACAATCATTGTGGTTCTTGCTATAGGTATGGCTTTTGGGTAAAATGATTGAGCAAAAAGTTTCCAGTTTTTTCTATTATACCAATTTATCCACAAGTAGGCCCACATATTAACAAGATTATTTTGTTGACAGTATTGGTAAATTTCAAAAACACTTTGATAATAGATTTCTTTAGATATAAAAAAAGTGTTTATATTTACTAGTATAAGTGGGTGAAGTATAGAATATTTTTTTATTATATTTTTAATATTTCGCATTTTCTGTAGAGCATATTGAGATTTGGTTTTCTGTGGCCAACCAATTTGGATCAATGAAAGTAAATTGGTTATATGCTTCCTTTACTTTTTGAATTAAGTAATATGGAGCTTTATTATTTTTTGTTTTTATGTTTCTATTAATGGTATGCTCAACATGCCAAAGACATAATTGAAAATTTGCCTTTTGAGACCAGGCATTTTCTACTGCAGCAATTTGTCTCATATCTTTGTCAAGAAGAATAAAAGAAGATAAGATGCCTTTTTTTTTAATAAGTTAAAAAAATTCTGCAAGCACATGAGTTCAACTATTAATATTATTTATAGGATCCTGTAAATATTCTTCTAGTGCAGTAAATGTATCAAGGTACAAATAGGCAAGTCGCATTCTGGATTCTTCACAATTAACAAGTAAGGCAAACAATTCAAAATTTTCTTGATTAGTTTTAAATATAGAATCAAGAATAAGCTTATTAATATTTTCTTTTAATATATTTATAACTGGTATAATAAATCCAAGTGCTCTGACAAAATTATTTTCAATATGAAAGATTAACTTATAACCTTTATCAATTAATTCTTTTTGTTGTAAGTAATTTTTTGTTGAAATAACTTGATTTTTGACATTTGATATATACTGTTTAGAAGAAAGTTTATGCACCCAATAATATATTTGTTGATAATTATGGATTGTTGGGTCTATAAGCTTTTCATTGGAAAGCCTTTTATAAAATTCCACTATATGAAAACCATAGTTCAAATTTAATTTAATCCAAGCAATTGCTTTACAAGATAACTTAATTGAGCAGTAAATTGGTTTTCATGAACTATTGAATGTATAATTGATAATTTAGCTTGTTTTATAGAAATATTAATCTTGATTGTAATGTTTCTATTACAAGAAAACTATTTAATAGCTGAACATGTTTCACTGATTCTTTTAGTAGATTGATTATTAGAACTTTTGTGTTGACGTTCAATTCTCTAAGAACAAATCAAATAAGCAGTAGCACATCGATATGTTTGGTTATTTTTTTTATTTATATAAATATTTTTCACTTCCCAGTAGTATTGTGATCCAGCTTCGATTGGGATAAGTAAAGCATTTACAATAGTTCAAAAGCTTTTATCACAATTATTATTTTAATTTGTTTTATTTAATAAAGCTTCTTCGATTAATTCATTATTTAACTCAATAATAGTTGAAAACTTAATATTTTTATTTTCTTCTTCATTTAAAAAATATGTAGCTACGAACTCCTCAAGATCACCTATTTTATAGATAAGAATATCATCATCTTCAACTTCAATTTCTATTACCAAGATTGAGTTACTGATACTTTCAGATAGTATATAGTTTGAGTTATTTTCTTGTATAGTATTATCATTACTAAACTTTTTGCTTGCTGGACTTTTTTCCTTTTGTTCAGAACAATAATTGCAATTAGAAAATAAATCTTCTTTGGTACTACAAAGTCTTATAAATTCAATGATTGGCTTTTTTATTTTGCATCAGAAATATTTTTTTGCTTCAGGAAGGTTATTCATATCTATACTATCAATATTCGTTGGTTGTTCCATTATATTATCGAAGGTAATCAGAATTGATTTAAAAATAATTTAATAGATTGCAATTAATATAAACAATTCTCTTTAAATAGGTATCAAAGTGGTAAATTAGGTCGAGTATAAATTTAAGTATTGAGATTATATTTATTGAAAAGGTTTTGAGTCAAATTTTACTACTATTAATGCTTTATTTGTATATTATTTGATACTTTTAAAATTTAGAACTTTATTAAAAATTGAAAAGTTTTCATTTATATATATTTTTTTAAATGTAATTATTAATATAATTCCGAATCTTCAACTGTTTTAATAACTGCTTAGCTACTAATACTATAGATTTGTCAAACATCTCTTTGTTTCATTATTATAATTTGTTAAACATTTTCTTATTCAATTTTTTTTTTTTAATATTTACTAACTTAAATTTGATTTAGTATTTAGCAATTAATATTGGCTTATCAATCGCTTTTCTATTCATTTTCTATTCATTTTATTAATCAAACTACTATTTAACAATTGACTTATTAAACATTTTCTTAATTGATACTTTTATAGTCGTTAATCAGCTATTAAATATTTTTAATTTAATAATAAGCATAACAAACATTTACAAATTTTACAATAAATTTATAACATATACTTTAAATATTTTTATAGTTGTTAATCAATTTGTTAAATATTTTCAATTTAATAATAAGCATGGCAAACCTATCAAATTTTATAATAAATTTATAAAACATATAAGTTATACATGTTAAATTATTTTTACATATTAATAATTTTAAACTATTATTTTATAATAATTTATATGTGTATTAAAAACTATACTGATATATAAAATATTGCTCAAAAAAGTTAGTACATATAAATAATATTTAAAACCGAAAATTGTTTAAGATTTTTGAACTAATTTACTAAATACATATCATATTAAAGTATATATTTGATAAGAAAAAATTAATATGCGTACAATATATAAGTTTCTTTTTTTTTATAAACTTTTAAGTTGCTTGATTGATAGTAAGTAGTTTATTTAATATTTGCTGCAGTTAGTGTATGTAATAAAAATTTGACTAATAAAATTAGATTATATAGATCATTGAGTAATTGCTGATTTTTTATAGCACCACTATGTTACTAGTGTCATGCCAAAACCACATCAGTATGGAGTTAGTTATACTTCAGGATTGCTCTAGAGTATATTACTCTATTAACATCTTTAGTACAGAAAGCTCATTTGGGAAGTTTTGAGTTTGGAGATAGCAGTAATCTTTGATGGTACTACATAAAGGCTGAATTTGAACCAGGGTCTGAGGTTGGAAAACTGAGTGATTAAGTTCTTTAGTAGAAGGGACACACTAGCCGAACCAACAGTCTAGACACACTAGAGAAAAGGCCATATACTCTGAAAGTACGGACCAAGAGGAGGGCATCCTTTAGGCACCTAATACCTGGGCAAACCAACTTGTCTGGGTTGCTAACTAGAAGTAAAGAAGGGACTAATAGAAAATCTGGATAAGAAGACAACTGGAATGGGGGTACTGAGGTTGTTATAAACCTTACAAGGGCAGAAGTACATAATAAAGGACTAATTAGAAAAGTTGTACTTGAGATACAGATTGTGTTATCGCAGCACCCCAAAAGGTGGCTTGAGATACAAACACAATGACAGCAGACAATATGTACTAATTGGGAAGTAATTACCGAACGAGCATGCACTATTATATGTAAGATATGTAATGCGATGTCAGGTTTACCTTAGATTAGCCAGAAATGGTTAGTAAGTCCTAAGGCTAGTTGTAATATATATAATTAAATTTGTTATAAATATTACTAACCCCAATTAAACTATAATAAAATTCACTGACCAAAGAGATCATTTTAAAAAAAAAAAAAAAAAAATTAAAAAAACTAAGATACATAACCAAATAAAAGAAATATTAAACAAAGCTATTCTTGATAATATAAGCTATAATAAAGCCTATTGTTTAGCAATTATAAATACAGAAAACCTATTAGATTGGTTAAAAAATAATTTTTTAAACAAAGAATAAACAATATTTTTTATAATAAAAACTACAATTATAAAAATTCTTTAAAATTAAAACCAGTTTTTTGCAATCATAAAAATAAAGCAATTAAAAACTATTTATAAGTATTTAAAAATATTTGTAAGTATTAAAAAAGTTTTAACTAACTGTGTTTCTAATTATACTTTAGCAATAGCTTAGAAAACTAAGTAATTATAAAAAATACAACTGTAATATTAATAAAAACATAGCAGTTAAATGCTATTTTAATTCTGCTACAATATTTTTTAAAATCTTTATAAATATTTATCTACAATGTAAATATAATTTAATATTATTACAATAAACAGACAACTCTTTCTGACAATCACTTAAACCAAAAATTCCCACTAACAGAAAAATAAATTTTTGTTGGAGAGTTGTAGTTGATGTAGTGGTTTGTCTAGAGGTCAATGTTTACTCTGCGAGACTCCTCTAAAAGTCATTTGGCATGCAAGCTAGGAGCATTACTATACAAGTTAACTGGAAAAATAACAATAAACCTAGAGGTAGTGCTCTTGTATATAAAATCTTGATGCAGTGTGGGCAAAGCCCAACTTTGTCGATGAAACTACTCAACTATTAACAAAAAAACACAGAGAATACAACAAAATTTTGGTTTTTCCAAGCTGCACTCTTTTACTTAGATAAGTGGTTTTTTTTTTTACCTACTCCCACTTTTCTATCAGTCTTTCAAATTTTTTTAAAAAAGTAGAAGATTTGGCTTACTCCTTCCAAAAGATCGATATTGTTTACTTTCTAAATTTGAACAATCTAATGAATTGCAACTACATGTTTTACAGATACGGCATATTAGGATTGAGCTCCGGCATGAAACTCCTAATAACAACAGCAGGTGGCTTGAGATACAGGTCTACAGATAGTGGCAGCATCTGGCTTGAGATACAAATTAGAATGGGCATGACATAGTTATTCGAAGTCGATCAGAAGATCAAAAAAAAGAATTGAATATTAAGACAATGCTTTATAACAGAGATATACAAATGTTGCCTTTGTTATATAATTTTTATACTAACCTGGCATGGGTTATAATAGTGTATTTTCTTTCTTTTTTTCTTTCTTTGGGTGTGTTTATTAAAACTATTCTATTTTTTTTTTCACTTTTTTTATCTTTTTCCTATTATATTAGAATTCTGTTTAGGATTTATCTTTTTTTCAGTTATGTCTTCTTTTTTTTTTTTTATGTTTTTCTCTTTCTTGTTCTAAATATAGTTTTTTTCTTTTGTATATATAGCATATTTTTTTTTTTATAAAAAAGTAAGAGATTAACTATTCTGCTCAAATCTAGGTGAAAAAAGTTTTAAAGAAGAAATAGGTAGTCTTGATGGGCTAGTAGAAAACTTTCAGAAAAATTTTATTTTTCTTCAAGTGCAGAAGTGAATATTATAGAAGAGAATTCTGCCTATAGCAGATCGCACATAGGTAATTTGAACATTAGTCACAAAGAACCAGGTGAGCTAATACTTGTAATATAGGCATTGTAAAAACTTAACTTTTAGAGACTTGTTTTTTAAAAATTTGTAATATCTTTCAGTATGATATTTTCAAGCCTAATAAAGTAGAGGCAAGATTGCCGAATTGTTTCAAAAAAAAATATTATTACAATAAATTAGTAAAATTTAATTTTATATTTCAATAATATTAAGATATAAAAGCAATATTTTAAATCATAAAATTAAAAAAATAGATTTAGTTAAATTTGAAAACTTAAATAAAAATCAAAATGTTAAAATATATAGTTTATTTTTTATTTTTTTTTCTTAACTTTTATATATGTCTAAAAAGTTAAATAGGATATTATCTAAATATAAAAATTATAATAATAAAAAAATAAATTAGAAAACAAAAAAAAAACAAAAAATATTTTATATTGAAGATATTTTTATTAAAAATTAAATTCTTGTAAAACTAAACAATTTGGTTTTTAACAGAAAAACTATATTATAGTTGAACCAAAAAATAAGGACAAGGCAAAAAGTCTCACTGATGCCTTATACACTACTAATAAATTAAAACAAAGTGAGAACTTTTTGGGAAAAAAACAATTTTGAATCATTAAAAATAGGCCTTTATCCCTTAAACTGTAGACAATTCCAGGCAAATTTGCCTGGAAAATTGCTATAAATTTGCTTATGATTTACTTTTTTTAAAATTTAAAATATTT